>WBMZ01013402.1:0-76534 GCA_013400975.1 Atrichornis clamosus | reverse complement strand
ATATATATATATATATATATATATGTAAGAAATCCTTCAGACATTAGGTAATCTGATACTTAGATAACAAAGAGCCAGATGTAGCTTCCACTAAAGCAGATTTTCTTCTGATAACATTTAAACCTAAAAAGAAATTACCACTATTTGCAAAACTCTTTCAATTTCTGAAGGAAATCAGAGTGGCTTTTCTTACATAGAGAACTGATTTTGTGGCAATAGAACAATCCTTACAGAGTGGTTTTGTTTTAAGCTGATTTCCTCAAACAGGTGTAAAAGACATCAGTGTTGTGACTGCCTTTTGTCCTTATTGTCTAACATACATGCACTTTTTAGTTAGTTTGAAAAAAGTAGTTTCAAAGGGAAGCATTTTCTAATTGTATTTAACATTTGTGTCTATTTAATGGACAGTAAGTCTCTTATAATACTCTTGTTTAAGTGCCACTAAGTGAATACACACGGGTACTCCTTTCCTAGGAAGAACTGCAGTCATCCATCAACAGTAGTTCAATGAGGAGGGAATAAATATTCTTTTGAGTGCAGCTATTTAATTTTTAAACTTTTTCTTCCCAATCAAATGAAAACATATTTCAAAATCTATGTCTGTTTTCTTGTATTCCCACTGGCAGGCTTAGCATTGAATAATTCAGCAGACTGAGTAGCCTATGCCAAGTATAACCTCAAATCCCCAGACTTACAAAACTCAATTTCAAGTTTCTCACTTTAAGCAGTACATTTAATAAATTATGTATTTTCCCTTCAAATATGCATTTTCCAGTGGATTGCAAGTAGCCCAGACACCATCCCCTGATACTATTAATTTTCATATTAAAGGAAGAAAAAAACTGAATATGGTGTAAATATTCCCCTAACCAAAAGTCTTACTGTTGGTTTTGTTCTGTTTTGTTTTTCATGGAAATCTAACCCTGGGAAAATGTGACCATACAGAAAAATTATTCTGAGTTCCTATAATCTGTACTAGATACCATTGCATGAAGAAAACAAGAGGTAAACATCTAATTAAGTATATAATCATCTCCTTGTGTAATTTGCCAAAGATATAATTTATTCTAAAATTACTGAGAAAAGTACAGAAGAAGGAATAATCAACACAGCCTGGTAATTAGGTATGTGTCCTCTGGCACATGGCCTGTCATATTTTAGACCAAAAGTGGATCTGAGCTGCATATTTTTGATGCAGATCTTTGCTGATTATGATCTCTCCAAAACTCAGGGTGTTTGGCTTCGGATGTTGGCAGAAACCAGCGGAAAGGGTACAGCTGTGTGCTGCATCCCGATCAGATTCCTACATCTGTAAACACTCATGGGATTTCAGATTGCATTTAGCCTTATCACGCTCTCGTGGATACATACCACAGAAAGCAATTAAGATGTTGGGAAATCTAAGTGATTGTGAAGCTTCAGGGCTTGTTAAAACTGCTTGTTATCCTCCTCAGGAGAAGGAAACGTGGGGGAAAATAAAACCATAAAGAGCTACTATGACCTCTTCTGACCTCTCATCTTTTGCTTCTGAAAGAGTAATATAAGAAAGATATTAAACTATTGGAGAGCATCCAAAGGAGGGCAACAAAGGTGGTGAAAGGCCTTGAGGAGAAGCCATATGAGGAGCAGCTGAGGTCACTTGGTCTGTTCAGCCTGGAGAAGAGGAGACTGAGGACAGATCTCATCACAGTCTACAACTTCCTCGTGAGGGGAAGAGGAGGGGCAGACACTGATCCCTTCTCTCTGGTGATCAGTGACAGAACCCGAGGGAATGGCCTGGAGTCATTTCAGGGAAGAGTTAGGTTGGATATCAGGAAAAGGTTTTTCACCCAGAGGGTGGCTGGGCACTGGAACAGACTCCCCAGGGAAGTGTTCACAGCACCAGCCTGACAGGAAGTGTTTGGGCAATACTCTCAGGCACATGGTGTGATTCTGGGGGATGGTGCTATGCAGGCTGGAGAGTTGGACTCGATGATTCTTGTTAGTCCCTTCCAACCCAGCAGATTCTGTGATTCTGTGATTCTTTGATTCTGTGATACAAATGCCTGTGTTAGTAACAGGCAGATGTCCTTGTAGGTGGATCAATTCACTGCATTCTCATTACAAGTGGAAGTAGAGCAGTGATCTAATCTACAGAGGCTTCTATCAAAAAGCTTGCCTTAGTCTCCTCCACTGAGCTTTCTGCTTTAGTCCGTTGCCAAATTAACCTTGAAGGTATAACATGACTTTCTAGACCCTACCCACTGCCTGCAAAGGAGTTGTTTTCCATTTCAAAATTCTCTAGTGGTGGGAGTCAAGGGCAACAACATTGTGACATAATTAAGTAAATAACATTATTCTTCCTTAGAAAAATCTTCAGATAAACAAGGAACTGATCATTATGCTGGATGCTTGGTAGTCATATCTACTGAATGAGTAGAAATGACAACAGCTGGCTTCATGTTCCTGTAATCATTCTGCAAAAGATGTGTTCTCTCACTTATTCTGAGCACTACTTACAAGTTACACAGCAAGATTACTGACAAGGCAAAAAACTACACTGCATCCACCCTAAATCCCTGTGATGAGAAATGGCCCCCAGCAATATTACTTGGACCAGTTGTACAAGAGACACCTTTCGAAGGGACAGGAGATCATTGTCTTGACAAGCGAGAGAAGAGGTTTTGGAATCTGACTCTTAAGGAAATGTGATTGGAAAGGTGCCTTTTGCAAAGGGAATTAAAAAAATCTGGAAAGAGTGAAAACGAGAAACAGTCAGAAGGTTTCTAAGGGGGAAACATTCCCTAGAAATAGAAAGACCAAAGCTGCATAATATCAACTATTTGACAGATTGGCTGGATGTTGCATCTGGAAAATATTGCAGGAATTTGCACAAAACCTTTAATTTTCCTTGAAAGCCATTTTTATTTTAGACTCTTGCTTTCAGCTTGTTTCAGAGCACTAACAATCACAACTTTGTCCCATCTGAAGAGAGAAAAAAAAGAAAACTCTTCATTGTCCTTTGTCTTTATTTATAACTTTCAGGTACGTTTGAGAAACACTTTGCGTGGTAATGGAAAATAAGTGGCCACTTATCTTTTCTGAGAAGATCCACTTGAGTTGACTCAGCTGATTCAGTCCTGTGGTGTTTAATGAAATACAAAAGAAATTTTTCAATCTAGCACAACCATTATAATTTGCTGCTTGTTTGGAAAAAGCTACTGTCTTTCTTAAGCCTCTTTGTAGTATCATAAGACCTTCTCTACTCTCTTGAGAAATATGTTTTTAAGATCATATAAGCTGAAAAACAAAAGACATGAACCCCATTTTGGAGGCCCAAACCTTATGTCTGGAATAGCAAGTGTTTTCATAATCTCAAGGCAGGCAATACTCAGAAATAGAAAAAGACAATAGAATAAGAAAGAGGGGGAAAAGACAGGGGAAGAAGTCAGAAGACACTGAGGTTTATACTGCCTATATACATTGACATAGGTCTCCATTCCACAAGTCTGTCTCTCCCCTTTTTTCTCCTCTGTTGGTTATTAAAGCTCAAATAACTACTAAGCCTTCCAGAAGAAGTGGCTGATACAGCTATGTGAGGATGCTTCTCGGAACAGATCCTCCCCCATGGGCCCCTGATGCAAGTTATTACCTTGCCTTTGAGACTTCTGAAATCTCATTGAAAATGTCATCTGCACCTCCTACTTCTTATCAATATGTGGTTTTTCTTGCTTTCAAAACTAGCTGTCAGATAAAAAAAAATACAGTTCTTCTCCATGTTGCTCTACAGTTCGGATAGACTATTAAATACACATTTTAGTTAATATACCTGATGGACTGAACAATATATGAAAAGTGAAGTTATATTAGAGGATAAATAAAACCACATGGATCCTCATATCTGAAGAGCTTTTTAGTGCATTGCTCTGGCTAGGCCTTGAGATTAAATAGAGTTCTTTCAATTAAGCAAACAAACTGCAGCTAAAGAATCCACTGCAACTAAGTCAACACTGATTACTTGATCATAAAAAGCTAAAAAGAAATAGGCAAGGTGAAAAGGGGGAAAAAAGCTTAAAAAAAACATGCTGATCTGCTGCATTTCTGTTTTGCATACTTTCAGAGCTACATGAAACCCTTCAGAAAACTGCTGGCACATGGATCAGGAGCCTCTGTTATACTTCCAATCACTTACATGAACGGTTCCCCTTCACATTCAGAGACCAGCATAGCTAATCAACAGAGATCACTATATGCAATTAGCTCTCAGGACTTGGTGCATGTTGCTATGAAGTCGGAATGTGTAGGCACAGATGAACTAAACTCACATTTCAATTTCCCCAAGGAGAGAATTTGAGGATACGTTTAAAACCCTTTCTGCTAATTATGCTACAACTCAGCTGAGTACCAGGAGCCAACTTGCATCTGCCTGCCCCAATCCTGGGCAGCATGCACCTTCTTTCCAGCTGCTTCAGAGCCACTGGGAAATTGCAGCAGTGGGGAAAGCCTCTGTCTTTGCCTGGGCTCAGGATCTGCGCCAGGATGGCCTCCCTGATCTAGAGGATTCAGCATGGAGGCATCATCTCACTGAGAAGAAGATGTTCCCTCGTGTCTCCCCTTTATGGGAGCTGTGTCTGCTCCCAGGAGTCGTGATGGGATACAGGCACTGTGAGAAGGCTGCAAGTATCAGAGTGGGCAGGTGAGAGGCTGAGCACCACAGGGCTTCCCTGAAGCAATAAAAACACACAACATGAGCACATATCACCAGCCCCTGGCTACCAAAGCTAACAGAGATTGCAAACTTGAGGGTGTGGAAGAAGCTAGAAAGTGTAGAACAACCTAATTAAAGTAATAATTGAGTTTTAGTTAATATATAGATACATGAGTTATTGGTTCAAGAAAGATGTGCAAATAGTTTAAATCCAATTAAAAGAAAAAAGTAAGAATTATAACCTGACTCTATCATCTCCACATCTTAAGAGGAGCAAGGAAAGATGGGGGAAGGTGGAGGACTGGCAGAAGTGGGTGGAGAGGCCTTAACTTGCAGAAGCACCATGTAGTGTGAAAACCAACCTAGAGGATACAGGATCATCTGACAGAAATAATCAGCTTCTGATTTTAACTCATAAACAAGTTGAGAGAAATAACTATAAAGGCAGAGACAGGTAGGAGAAAAGCAAAGGGCCAGCAGGGGGATTTCAGAAGGAGGCAAGCAATGGGAGCATGTCCCCAAGCCATGGGAGAAGGAGCAGTGTGCCCAGCACATGTGGGAAGCAGCACATGCATGGGAGACAGATACTGCAAAGTGAAAAACCGCTCCCCAGGCCAAGTGTTGATGATATGAACAGTCCTGCTGACAGGAGATTGAAGAGGAGCCAGTGCTTATCTTCCCCACTGAGACTACTGCAACTTCATCTGTTACACTTTGACTTCCTTTTTGAACGTTTGCATCTGTTTGTTTTCTCCTCCTGTGTGCCAAGTGTATAGTGACATTTTACACAACGCTGCTCTCCACCAGGAAAATGCCTGAAAAGAGTCTAGTACAGAGCCCAGGTTCAGTCCTGACGTGTCCATAGGGGCTGACACCTGAGTCATGCTGAGTCCAGGACTCTTTCAGCCCAGGACAGTCACTTTTCTCCATGAAAGCACAAGAATCTCAGGTTTCTCAGTGGTATGGGAATAGTAACCCAGATGTTTCAGTAGCTGCTTGAAACTTTTAGGAATTTCATAACACAACTGGATAAAAACCAAGCTAGAAGGTGGTCAGTTCACTGAAAGTCCATTACTTTTACTCATTACGCTGACTGGATGACTGAAAAATTACTTCAAATAAATGACAATTGTAGTAATTTTTCAAAATGACTGATTTCACTTGCAACTCATCCAGATGTGTTGAAAATGTAAAATTTCATGGGGACCATTTCTGCAATAGTGAGCTGTATGAAGAATAACTTGTTGTAGTCTCTCACACAGTGAGTTAGACTAATACAATAGCTGAAAACAACTAAAAAGCAGACAGAACATCAGTGCCTTCTTTCTCATCTTGGACTAGCTCTGTATGTGACTTCACACTTTGGCAGAATTGCTATGCTACTCTAGATCTGCTATGACATAGAAATCTGTTGCAGCAGTGTCCTGAAACTCCCCCTGAACTCGAAGGCCAAACCTCAGAAGGTTTGGAATATCCAAAAACGTGCAGGAGGGAGAAATGGGGGAAGAGGTGTTTCTAATATGTAACATTCTGCTTCAGCAGATATTAAAACAAGATACTATGCTGTTCTTTACTCGGTAGCTTGTGAGGAAGGAAAGCCCACTCTCAGCTGGCTTTCTTCTCACAGAAGGAGCACAAGAAAAGGGATCTGTGTGTTTCCCCTGCACTTTCTTCAGCCATTTCCCCATCCGTGCTCCACCACTTTTCTGCTCCAGCCCTCCTGGCTCAGCGGTTGGGTGAGATAAAAAGTTTACCTTGCAGTAAGCAGAAGCTGGTTTGCTATTCCTAAGTGAGCTGGGCTTTGCGTCATGAACTTGCAGATTACTGCAATGGATAAAAAAAAGCCAAGAAATTCACTAATATCATTGAAGAAGGGACTTATGTAGTAGTCAAGTACATATTATTAAAGGAAGTACTTAGATAAATATTTATGTAAAGCTCAGAACTCTTGCTCACCTCCTCTCAAATCCTGAAAGTACCTAAGCTCCGTGAGAGGCTTGCTAGTCTGGTTTTCTAAGGAAAAATGTTCATGAGATTGAACTTTGACTATGATGTCACCTTATCATAGGTTTTGAGCCCTTGAGAGAGTTCACATCATGCTTGGAAGATGACTGGAGCCTCAAAGATTGTTGTGTTCCTGGGGATTTTGGGAAAAGTTGAAGACAATATAACACTCAATCCTAATAGAAAGCCAGAGGCAAGAGGCTTCGATGTTCAAAACATTTGTGATGATTTGGTAGTTATCACCAGTTTATCTGGGAATCCTAACTCTACACTACTGTCCCTTCTCAGATAAACCCTACCCTGTATGTTCTTCCACCACATCTTCTGGTGATGACCCAGCATGCCAAATATTTTCAGAGTATACCTTGGACACCAACAAATTAACAAACACCTTCCTGGGACGGCAGTGGTGTTCATCAAGACTTATGGCCAAATGATGGTCAGTACCACAGCCCACTTTTAATTGATCACACTAGTTTAGTATCCCTACCTTTGCCCAGCAAAGGGACAAAGAGGGGTGCATTTTAGGAAGTGGTTTGGTTTCCAGACTTTCCTATTAGTTGGTTCTAAGTGGCAGTTCATCAAGCATGTATCAATGAAACCAAGAAACTCCTCAGAGACTCTAGCAAACTCCTCTGCTTGCTGACTGCCCTGAAGGTCATTTTGAAGCAGCCATTTGTCAGAGACTGAGAGTGATACCACAAACAGACAGCTAGGTCAAATAACATAAAGCTGGAGTCACTAGGGGAGAGTCAGAAAGCAGCATCTCTGCTGGTGAATACAGTCCCACTGTTTCTACGGATTATTGTCAGCTGAAAAGAGTCCTGGTGATGTAGAAGAAGCCAATGCCCATTTCTCTTCATATTCTTGGTAGAAAGGCCAGGCAGAGCTCTTGAAGCCTGACTTTGAAATTTTTACAGTGATATTCTGGCAAGTGACAACTCCATTATTAACCAATGTTTCTTTGTTAGTTGTTGTGTTATTACACATACACACAATATACATTATACCTTGTGTATATATATTTAGCATACAAACAGCTTTAAATATAAACTTTTCTGTGCTTTTTTTATAAACGGAGATGCTAATCACATACCTCCAGGCTTTGTTACTCTGACATTAAGGTCACAGACAGCTTCGAAAACGTGCAAAGTACATTAAGAATTTTCCCAGACAGATTAGGTATATGCTTAAGTTTTATAAACCTACTCTTAACCCTCTTTTTCAAATCTCCTTTTCCAGGAACTCGATTACAGCATGAACAATAGTTTGATTATAAATGCTGTAACACAAAGAGCTGCATTACATCTTGGTGTTGTGTTGTTTCTCTCGGTGAGCTCTAGAGTGGAGAATAATTTGATTCAGAACCTTAGGGGCAAATTTCGTCAGTTGACTAGAAAGATGCCTCTAAATGCACTCACTCAGCACAGAACTGTATGTATGGCATGATTTTTTAAAAATTAAATATCCCTTTTACTGACAGGCCATGTGCTCTGGCAGGGAATCAAAGCTACTTTCTGTGTAGAAAAGCAGGAGGGTATCTACATTTAGGTTTGTCACTGACAAGCCTGACTTTTCTGTATCATCTCCTTCATAGCAAAAGCCCTAAAGAACTAAGTTTCTGAGGCCCTCTGGAAAAGTAAGTGTGGTTTTGCTGACAGTCTGGCTTATCCTGGTTGCTCACAGACTGTGCTTCGGTCGGGTTGGCAACACAGTGGACTAGGAACAAAAGAGGAAGCTTTCGTTCACTGATTCCCTCCTACTGCACAGAATTACAGGCTAACAAAACACAGTCTTTCCACATCCTGGAAAGGCCCTCCTGCACACCCTGGTGTTACATTTACCTATGTAAGCAAGTGCCCACCCCAGATACACTGGTAAAGGATTAAGTATTGCTTAAGACGAATAACTTATTTGCACAGGGTGTGAGTAACTGAGATAAATACTGTCTCAACAGAACTGCAACCTGGCAAGCATGACTTTAAGTCAGTAGTTTTTCATCCTATTTTGCTATTCTTGCACTTCTGAACCCCCTCTCACAGAGTAAACTATGTCTACACTCCTGGAGAGGGAGACACAGAAAGGCTACAGATGCATGGCTACTCACATTAGGAGCCTGATAAACCAGCCTGTCTGAACTCTGTGCTGCCATGACTGCTTTTCAGTTGTTTTGTATGTTAAAGAACTTCAAGGCAAAGCTCACTTCAAAATGTTTTGATTGTGTCACTGTCTGTGCCGTCAGCACAATCTCACGTACAATCCAGATTTTGCTCCTAAATGCAGAACTGTTCCTCTGAGGCTATGGATAAGAGATTGAAGCAGTTATGATGTCACAGCAATACATGAAGATTATATTAGATGTATGCATTTAAATGGTAGAAAACTTGCCATGGGAAAATAATTTTTAAAAAAAGAAGCTACATTTTATGCAAAGTGCATATCCAGTAGTAGATATCTGGATTCTGTATACAGTTTCCCAAGAGTCTTTCATTAATCAGAGAGGCATAGCTCTATACACTTTCAAGACCAAATTTCTCATCTTTATATACTACATAGAAATTTGGACACAAGTGTGTCATTGTCATTTGATTCAGCCATTCTTATGACCTGTAAATGTAAAAACAAAGGAAGACATGTAAAATTAGTTGTAGTCTCAGCACAGGCTAGTGTCAATAACTCTTCCTAATTGTTCTGGAACCACAGTAACAATATTATATGGCTTACCTTACAGATTGTCTGTCTGCATAATCTGGTGATTTGGTGTGTTGATGTTATAAAATTCATGATATTCTTGTTTCATACTGTTTCTTGTTGGTTGCCTGACCATATAACCCTGGGTATACTTTTTGCAGTTGACTNTGCCTGACCATATAACCCTGGGTATTCTTTTTGCAGTTTTTTTGCAGGAGATCATAGAATCATGGAATGGTTTGGCTTGTAAGGGACCTTAAAGATCATCTAGTTCCAAACCCCCTGCCATGGGCAGGGACACCTTTCACTAGACCATGTTGCTCAAAACCCCCTCTACATGGCCTTGAACACTTCCAAGTGCCTCACCATACTCACTGTGAAGAAATCTCCCCATTTGCCCTGGTAAATTCTGAGAATTTGAATCTCCCATCACTGCCTCTCCATCTCTCTGAACAATATTTCCAGAGTCTCTGGGATTGCAGTGACTGCTAACAAGCATACTCATCTATCTACTGGTTTGCAAAGGATTATGTTCATTCTATGAAAAATATGAGCATTTCAAATTTTACTGTTTAGTCATGATCGGGCAAAATATGGTGCACGGAATATCAAAAGTGCCTTGCAAAATTACTTTATTAGAATTTTCATTTTGACTCCTTGTTCATACACAAGTCCATCAGATGCTTCACATGTATGTTTCCAAAATCCTGGATAAATGGTCCAACAGTTATTTACATTCCTGTGAATTTTTTTGACGTCCTTAAATCACTGCCTCCTAATACAGTAGTTTTCTAATAGAAAGTTATCAACAACTTTTACTCTTGGTTCCCAAGCATTATTTATCAATGTTTGTTGAACTTTTTTCTCCTATACTTCTTTGGAAATCCCATTGTTTATCTTAGTCTAGTGTTTAGTTATGATTTAGGACCTTTTTCTAGTTGACATGGCTTATCAAATCAAATATTGTGAAAAAAAATGTTATTCAAACTTGTCTGTACCTTAGGATTTCTAATCCTCTTAGTTAATGAGTGCACTGTACTTTCTTTCTCTAAACCTCTCTCACCCTTTGTTTGGAAGCAAGGCAATAGTGGGGTTTTTTTTGAAGGATTAGAAATTCACCTCATAAGTGCGTATACCCATTGTCAGTTAATTACCTGTTGATGCCAACAAGAGCTAGTTCTAGCAATATTTGGTCAGAAAGTTGCATATTAGAGTGAACAGGGCAAAAGAAAGCATACTCCTGCTGTTCTGTGGTCTTTGATTTGTCCAATATCTGCTTTCAAGTATTTTCCAAAAACAAGTCATGGTTATTATGTAAAGACCAGACTTGGCTCCTTGCTAAATATGTTGGAGTTTGTTTTTTCATTTCCTGCTCCTGCACTGTAATTTATAATTGAATTGAAGGAAGGTTTGCCAAACAGCAGTCACATGGAGAAGATTTGAATGCTTCAGCTGCTCTTTGGGTCTAGCAGGTTTTCAGAGATGTTGAACTGCCTGTGCAAGTGTGACTAAGAGAGCTAAAACTTGCATTGCTGTAATTCCTCCCCTAAAAGATGGGCATGAAGGGTGACTCTTGTGTCCCCCTGTGAGGATTGTTCTCCTTGCGAGTTTCTGAGTTTCAGCCCTGAAGTGGCCCATTGTCCCCCGGTGCAACACCGGGTACTGGAACAACACAGCTGGGAAGTTAGGGTGGCTCTGGAGGGTAGCAGGTTCGCCTCCCTGAGCACATCCTCCTCAGTGCCTGCAGCACCCAGCTTTCCCTGTGGCCTGCTGCACTGGCTGCATGGCATCAGTGACAAGCTCCTGATGCTCTGCTGGCAACACCAAGCTTCATCAGCTGTAGCAGAAGACCAGGAGACAGAAGTTAAAGTCTCTGTGGTTGCTGTGGGCAATGAAACACGTGGGAATTTCTCAATGCCAGTCACTTCTGGCAGAATAGCACTGTGGCACATCCAGGGAGGAAAGGCCTGTCTCAGTCCTCAAATAAATCATTCGTTGTCCCACTCATAAGGGCACTTAAGAATCACCCTTCCTAAGTTTTCCAGTCTGAATGAATTTAAAATAAAACCAGTTCAAGATTCCTTATGTCCTCCATAACTTTATGCTGCTTTGTTCCTTCTTTGCGTGCAGCTACCATTTATGTTATATACTCATACACGTTGCTTTTGCAAGTGATGACACTGAAAAATTTGCAGCCAACAGAGCTGCAAGGAATTACTTTGCCAGAAAGTGCATTCAGGGAGAATGGAAAGTATTTGTGAAGTTGGATCTAAATCAGTAAATGGTTTCAAGCAAGCAAGCAGTTTGCATTTAAATCAATCAGCTGAAGTCAAAGGGTCGTGTTACGCAAAATAAAATCTGAAACATGTTCATGGATACACTTTCCAACAATTTAAACTTCTTTTGAAACAGATCTGATTTTATGAGATAAAGTAACTCCCAAAAGAAAAACTGAAATATTTCATTTTCAATTAATCAGTGTTTTAACTTAGCAGAAAATGAGGTTAGGCAGCTACGTCATTTGAAAAAAAAGATTAAAAAGTCTGTTGTGAGCAGCCTGGATCACTTGAGATTTTTCAGTCTTAGTCTGGTTTCCTGGAGCCAGATTACATGAGTGCTGTGTATAACTGTGTGCCCCTTGACTAATCACCATCAACATTTTTTGTGATCACTGTCTGATTTGAAGCTGTCTTGTCTGGGCTGCAAATATGCTGCAAAGATTTAACTTTCTGCAAATTTCATATATAATGGGACATGAGAAAGAGACTTAGACTCATTACAACAGAAGGTAGGTCAAAAAGGAGGAAGAAGCATCGTGAAGACCTCCACTGAAACCCTACTCAAGGCAGCCGCACAGATTTAATAAGGCAGTGAAGACGAGAGCTGTAAGACCTTCCACTCCTCATGAGATGCCTTCACGGCTCCTGCTGCTATATGGCATCCCACACATTAATAGTATCCACACCCTTGGCATGCTCCTCACCTGTTTTTGGCACAAGATACCAAATAATGTGGTTTTCTTCCTCCAGCACAGTATGTGAGTATCACTCCATGGAGTACTGTGATCTATAGGTGATGGAAAGCATGCCAGGAATAGAAACTGATATGGATTCTTGATTCCCCTGTATGGATGCTCCCAAATCCATTTACTGTGCTTCCTTGGTTAGATTTTATTAATTCAAGACAATCTGTTTCAGCTACTAGGAGGAAAGGATGATTTGTTTGTATGAATTGGTGAGAAGACAGATATGAACAGAATTCTATTAAAATGTCAGTCATCTTCAAGGCAAAATCCAGGGGAAAACAGACAGCTTTTGATGACTCTCCCAAAATCCTGGTCTTCAAACAGCTCTTGAGTCCTTGTAATACATAAAATCGTCCAAGTCAAGCAAGAGTTGAGGGTATTGTTTTGCCTGCATATAAAGAAAAAGTATGCACATGGCATTCTATACTTGCATGGAAGTGTGGCCACATATTTGCTTTCGTGATGGAAAGCTGCTTTCCTAATCAGCACAGCCATTTTCATCATGGAACCATTGTGCTATTTTCCATTCAAAGGAATCAAGTCACACTGACTCTTTTCTGACAGCTAAGAGATCAGCAGAAACAATGAAGAGAATTGACTTTACGTAATCTTAAACTGATGCCTGGGATTGAACTCTTGCCCAATGCTCTCATGCCAACTTCAGCAAAACAAGCTCTTTCAGGAGGCTACACTGCTATCCTTTTTCCAGATGTAGCTTTGGGGCAGGTGAAAGTGACTCAAGAAGGTGGAAGAGGAGGAACCACTAGAATTTTTATTGAAATGCCTTTTGCAGCTCTTGGGTTATGCATGATTTTATTATTATTCTATATTTATTCATGGTTTAAATAGAGGGACAAAATCCCCTTCCTTTAATTCAGGTGACATTAGACAGGAAGAATAATTTCTTAAATCATGTTCAGTGGAAATATGTTCACAAATAAACTGTGCTCTTTAGCTTTGGGCTTTTAGCACATTTCAAATTGGTGGTTGGCATGGATTAACCAACAGAACTATATCCATAAGCCCTTCTCTGTCCTAGTGGCAGGTAGATTTAGCGATGTCAATATGAAGGAATCTTTGCTAAAGCTTTGTGACTCACATGTGTTTGTTAAAATTACTCTTATGTCCATATTCCTAACCAGTACTGTTCATTCTGTGGAAGGGCTGGTTTTGGGTTGAGTTAAATACCAGTGGACTTTTGTGCTGTGCAGATGGAGACATCCCCATCACATTAATTCACCAGAGAATGGTGAACTGCAACCATGTGCAGTTTGACTGCCACTAGAACAAATTTTATTTGTGGGTAGAGCTGGATGCCTTGTGGAAAAAACATTCTCAACATGCTCTATGAAACTTGAATAATTTCTCAGCTTAATGTGAGCCATCACTTGTTTTTTTCTACCATTAACATACCTGCAGAACACCTAAACTTTTATTTGGATGGAATTGCCATTATTTAGGCTACAGTTATTGTAGCTACTGCACATTGACAAACACAGATGTAGCTGTGTTTGCTGCTGTACAAGCAGAATAGAAAGACAAGGAATTTACAACCTGTTGTATTGGGTTTGCATGGCCAAGCTTTGCTAGCAGGGGCACTACAGGGATGGCTTCTGTGAGAAGCTGACAGAAGCTTCCTCCATGTCCAGCAGAGCCAATGCCAGCCAGTTCCAAGACGGACGTGCGGCTGATCAAGGCTGGGCCAGCCAGAAGTGGTGATAATGCCACTGTGATATCTTATTAAGAAGCAGCATAAAAATAAAAGTTATTGCACAGTAAAAGTAACTGTGGCCAGTGAAGACACCAAGGTCAGTGAAGAAGGAGGGGGAGGAGGTGCTCCAGGCGCTGGAGCTGGGATTCCCCTGCAGCCCGTGGTGAAGGCCATGGTGAGGCAGCTGTGACCCTGCAGCCCATGGAGGCCACAGAGACGCAGAGATCCACCTGCAGCCCCTGGAGGAGACCCATGCCAGAGCAGGTGGATGCCTGAGAGGAGGCTGTGAATCCAGGGGAGGTCCATGCTGGAGCAAGGTCCTGGCATGGACTTGCAGACTCGTGGAGAGAGGACCCCATACTGGAGCAGCCTGTCCTTGAAGAGTGGCCCACAGTGACCCACATTGCAGCAGTCTGGGGAGGACTGCTGCTCAAAGGATGAACTCACGTTCAAGAAGTTCATAGAAAACTGTCCCTGGTGGGAGGGACCGCACGGTGGAGCAGGGGAAGGACCTCTCTGTAAGCAGTGGGAGAAACAATGTGTGATAAACTGGCCATAATCCCCATTCCCTGTCTCCCTGCACCACTGTGGGGGAAGGAAACAGATTTGGGGAGGAGGGAGGGGTGGGGGAAAGGTGTTTTTAAGGCCTGTTTTTACTTTTCATTATCCGGCTCTGATTTTGTTAATAATACATTCAATTAATAAATCTAATTCAAGTCTGTTTTGCCTGTGACAGTATTTGGTGTGTGATCTCTCCCTGTCCTTATCTCAACTCATCAACCGTCATTATATTTTCTCTCCCTTGTCCATTTGTGGAGAGAAGTGATAGAGGGGCTTCGGTGGGTGCCTGGCATCCAGCCATGGTCAACCCCCTGCAGACGTGTACAAAGAAGGGTAGAGGAGAAGAGGCCTGGTGCCTTGAGCTGCCTGACCACGCTGCCACCAGTGACTGACCTGAGATGGGCAATGGCAGCTACTGGGCCAGGCTGACCCTGTTGTAGGGCAGAGCAGGGTACCCCTCTGGGGTAGGTGACCCTCTAGGCAGCTTCTACAGCCGCAGTAAGTAGCTACTATCCAGCTCTACAAAAGTCTCCATGAACTCTAGCAGAAGCCAGCCTTGCTCTCTGGCAAAGTAAGCAAATAAAATCATGGTCATTTTGCTGCCTGTAGTAGGAGACTGAAACTCCTAAGCACTCCAGGTGACTCTTGAAGCCTTCAGTCAAACTTTGTATTTCACTAAGCACATTGAAATAATGCAGGCATCAGCTTGCTTTATTTTAAAGGAGAGAAATTATTTTTTGCCACAAGCTGTGAAATGTCTCTGTTAAATAACAAGAACAGAAGGTATGGAATGCTAAGCACTTTAGTGTGTAGGTCCCTATTACTAATTTAGTATTTTAGGGATTACAATGCCAGTACATTTTCACTGACTATTGATGATTCATAAAAGGACACCTACAGTAAACAATTGTTTTCCTTTTGTGAACTTGGTACATAATAAAAAATTTAAAGAAATTGAATTTAAAAATTAGATCATCTATTCAAGCATCTAGGCATTGGACCAGGTTGTCGTTACAATGAAGGTTCTGCCTCTACAGTATCACATTAATGTGTGGAAGTCTGCAGAACAGGTATGGAGATGTGGCTCTTGCTCCAGGCCAGCTCTCTGTCCTGTTCCCTGCTCCAAACTGTACTTTAGGAGATGCTGTAAACACGTGAAGCATTTGGAGGTCAGTAGTTCACAACTACTGCACTCTATGGAGGGGATATCTTTATCACAAACATGGTATGTGCAATATGAGCCTCTTCTCATTCCTGCTCCTTGCACGAGACAAATGGGCTGCTGGTGTGTGCTCCAAGGTATCAGCAGCCATCAGCATCCTAGAGATGCCCCTCTGCCTGATGGAGGCCATCAGCAGAAGAGAATCTGGTTACGTGTTCTTTTCTCTAAGAATAACACTTTTCCCTAATTTTCAGAGCAAAGAGACTGTTCTGATGGTGACATCTGACCTTCTAGATAACAGGGGCTCAAAAAGGGGCCAGGAAAATATTAACTGACCTAAATGTTTAGCTTCATTACATGGCAAAGCAAAGGCACAGATGTCAAGGAAAGAAAGACTTACCATTTTATTTTCACATCGAAAATAATGGAAAACAATCTGCCTAAGTTCTCCATATGCTTTTTATTGAAGATATTCTGTGTTTATATTAAGTATATGTGTGTCTATATACATGTGTGAGCAATTATATAATATCAGATTGTGACCTATTTCATAAAACTAGGATATCTGAAAATGTGTCTGTCACTCATTAATTGTCCTTTTTCTTATGTGTCTAAAAACCTATGGCTGGCTTTTACTGAATATTCAGAGATTTCAGCTTCAATATTAACAAAAGTAACTTAAAAATTTATATTTACTGTGATTTATGACCATTGTCATCTTTTCTCTAGTGGAAGTAACCCTTGCCCTGGCAGTAGATAAAACCAGTGGAAAATGTGAGTAAAATGTAACAATATGAGAATGTTAAAAAATGCTGCCATTTACAAATTGATTTGAAAAAAACTACTTATATTTACTGTGAAATCTGTAGGAATAGATAATACACAATTTCTTATATATTGAAAGTATTTTGTATTTTTTGAATTTATATTATGGTTTTGATTTTTAAATAAAAGTGACTGCTAATTTCAGCTGTTGATATCTCCGTGGCCCCTATGACCAAGCAAAACAACACAGCTGATAAAATGCCATAAAATAAGCTATCTGAAAGGAATAACTTTGGTGGGAATTAATCTGCTTCCATTCAGTTTAGTAAATCTCAACATAAGTAAAAGCACAGCCTGTATAACATATGGCAGAGGGTAGAATATTATTATATTTGTAGGATGTTGACAAGTACTGCAGCTGCCATGATTAGTGGCTATAAAAAATGTCCTCTCCATTCTGTCTGTGCTTGAAATTTCTTACATTTAGAACAAGGAACACTGTCACCTCCCCAGAGTTTGGTTGCTGCAGCCCTGCACTGAAGCATTTGCTAATACATTTGATACTGTAATGATGAAACTCAGACTATAATCTGCCAAGAACAGGGGTTGCCAGGTCAATCTTCTGATAAGTATGGCTGATTTGCCTCAATACAGCAATGGAAAATATGCAAATTCACAGGGTGACTAATTACCTCTTGGGAAAACTGGTCTGAACTCTCCTGTAATTAAAACCATCTAGATAATGTAAACAATTGTCTTGTAAACACTTCACACTGGAAACTTTCTGCAACTACTTATTCTGTGGGCTAGCTTTGTATTTGCCAAGCTCCTCAATGCATTTTAAGTTCATTAAGGCTTAGCTCCTGCCAAGGACTCTCTGTCCCAAGTCATCCAGCGCTCACAGGTGGCAGTTCTGGTTGGAGGCTGGAACTGTAACACTGCTGACTATTCATAGCTGAGGGGGCAGCACTTCACATGTCTGTGGACCCCAGCACCACAAAACTGGCTGCAAGAGAGGGGCAGCTAGGCTTTTCAGAAGCACCTGAAACTCCAGATGAAATTAATGAGAACTGGAGATGGAGTACTGGGAGGAAATCAGCATGTGGAACGGTCGGGGCCTGGGATGAATATACATGAAAAGCAGGGGTACCAAGTGTAATTAAAGTCAGCTGCTTGTTACTTTATTTTGTGAAAGCTCCTGCCTTGTTTTCTTGCCCCATTTTTAACCAAAAGTGTCCTTCCAAAAATGTTATCAAAATGGTTAATCAAAAGACTTTTAACCCCAGTTAGACTTCTAATCTAAAGGGTAATAAACTCTCTGATTAGAGGAAACTGCAAATAATTACTTTCATCACATGAAAGAACAGGCACTTGTGTTTTTGTCAAGTGGGCTCAGTGATTCTGGGAAAATTGCTTTTCCTACACACTGCCATTGGTCACAATATTTCTCTATGGGATGTGTTCCGAATACATGCTCTAGACCTCTGCTACTGGGCACTGCGACATGAAAGGTCAGGTGGTTTCCTTCCAGCTTACCCAGCTCTTCCCCTCCCAAGAGGAGAACAAATCACACTGGTAACTGTAGAGACTCTGAGATCTACTGGTGATGACTTGCAGAGCTCATTTATTAGATCTTGAGCTAATAAATAATATTGCTTGTGGAAGGGGATTTGGCTTGTGTGGAATGAGAGCTACTAGATGTGGAAGAAAAAGTGCAGCATTCAAGTATCACGTATTTCAAGCACTGAGTGAGGCAAGTGCCAGTGTAAGGGCATGTGTGCATGTGTGCTTGTGCCAGAGATTGGTCAAAAGAGAGCGGGGAATTGAAATTTCAATTCCATGGGAGTTCAGCCAGGTTGATATTCAATAATGAATTTGAACCTTTATAACAGGCAAACAGAGAGAGGTACTGTGTTGTGTGGTGATTCAATCCTGAACCTGAATTCAGCTGAGCTGTGGAACTTCAATTTGCTTGATATATGAAGTAAATGCAGTTTCCAGAAGTCATTGGTTGGTGGTCCAGGAGGCTAGTCCTTTGTTTACCCACAGAAAAGATACAGGAGAGGCCAACACACAGATTTCCTTGCACATTATGCTGAGGCATTCCCTTCTCCAGAACTGCTAGCTGACAGGGAATAGACACCTCCCAGACAAAAAAAAAAGAGCCGAGGAAGATCCAAATCTCCAATTTGCCTTATCTCCCAGACCTCTTGAACAAGATCTCTGCAGAGCCTTTCAGAAAATTTGAAATGTTGTTGGATGGGACCTACTCTTTTGCTGTCAAAATTTATTGCTACTTACTAGTATCCTCCTCCATCAATATCTGCAAAATGGGCCAGAGGAGCACCACAGTTCATACTGCTATTTTTTCAGACTCAGTATTAGGACTAGTGTGTAGTGTATAGGCACAGAAATGAAAGCAGCCTCTAACCACAACCCGAGGTGGGACGAAGATCCACTTATCACATCCTAGAAGTGGAAGAATCACTCAATAGAAGCCCATCACTGCCTGACCAGGGACCCTAGACTAGCTGCCTAATATTTTAATGGATAACATTGCAGCAACTGAATCCAATCCCATCTGTTAAATGTCTCTTTTTCCAGACCCTCTGCAGGGGACTTTGATAGCGCTATCGTGTTATTCTGAGGACTTATGGTGAACCCTAATTGAGCAAAAACCCTCCAAAAAGCTTGTTCTGGGTCTGTCTTAGTAGGCTTGGGTTGCTCAAACATCACTGATGTAAGCACAGTGTGAGAGGTAGAGCTTCACTTCTTTTGTAGCACCTAAGTTTTTATGGACTGATAAGAAGCCCTGAAAAGAAGAACTTGGGGGTGCTGGTGGATGAGAAGCTGGCCTTGAGCTGGCAATGTGCACTTGCAGCCCAGAAAGCCGATCATATGTTCTGGGCTACATCAAAAGCAGCATGGCCAGCAGGTTGAGGGAGGGGATTTTGCCCCTCTACTCCTCTCTGATGAGACACCACTTGGAGTATTGGGTCCAGCACTGTTTCTCCCAGCTTAAGAAGGACATGAACTTGTTGGAATGAGTCCAGAGAAGGGCTGCAAAGATGATCAGAGGGCTGGAGCAGCTCTCCTATGAAGTTAGGCTGAGAGAGCTGGGGCTGTTTGGCCTAGAGAGGAGAAGACTCCGGGCTGACCTTACAGCAGTCTTCCAGAACGTATTGGGAGTGAGAGGGGGCTAGAGGGGAGCTAGAGAGGGACTTTTTACAAGGCTGTGTGTGACAGGACAGGAGGAATGGCTTTGAACTGAACAAGAGTATATTTTGATTTGATATTAGGAAGAAATTCTTTACTCAGAGGGTAGTAAACAGGTAGAACAGGTTGCACAGAAAAGCTGTGGATACTCTGTCTCTGAAAGTGTCCAAGGCCAGGCTGGATGGTGCTTTGAGCAATCTGGTCTAGAGGAAGGTGTCCAAGCCCATGGCAGAGAGGTTGCAACTAGAAGGTCTGTAAGATCCCTCCCAACCCAGATCATTCTGTAATTCTATGTTATGTGCTAAATCTTGATCTTACTGCATTGCCTCCATCCCAGGAATTTTCATTTCTACATATTTCCATTGGGTGCAATTTTCAAGACAAGAGTTACATATTTGCTTTTCAACTTTGGTAAAAGCTAGCTTTTTCAAAATTTGTGAAATAGAGGAAAATCCAACCCCAAGGCAAAGGACAGAAGATAGACAGGACAGCACTTTACACTGTCAGATGGTGAAGAAGTTCATATCCCTCCTGCCTCTCTAAAAACAGGTGGGGGACACTGAAGTCCTTTCAGTTCCACTTTTAGATCTGTGCTTAGTTAAAAACAGAAACAGTAAAGCTGAATGCAGAGAAATGGTGACAGTTTGGACTACCAGAAGTATAAAGGGTGTTTCCTTAGATTAGATACTTTTTCAGTCCAGAGCACAGAAAAAGATATAAATGTCTCAGAAGAAATCAAGTTTCTGTTCCTCTGTGTCTCCTGCTGGTTATCAAATGTTATGGAAGTCTGCCTGAGGCTCACTAACACTAAAACCATTATCTATCTAAATCTGGGGCAGCTGAAATTGCATACATATGTTCATTAGAGCTATTCTGGCAATAGAAAATGAAAGATTCTGAGGCTATATTACATCAGAGAAGAGCACTTTTTCAGTCTCACAGTGCTGCACGGTTTATATCAACACGGCAGGTTGCCCATCTCATGTTAAATTAAACCAAAAACTGCTGCATACTATGACAATGAAATACCTCCCTGTACCCAGGCTCTTCCACTTAAAACCACCTGGCTAATCTTCTCTGCACTCTCTGCCTGTAGAAGACCTTAATGTCGAGAAAGAGCAGAATTCCTCTACCTCAGGAATGCTACTGGATTGCTGCCTACCACCTAGAGAGTTGAAAAAAGGACCTGTTAAAATTCACCTCAATTCTGGTTTTGGGGGAGGTCACACAACTGCTTCAGAAAGAGTTAAATTGCTGTTGCATTGCCAAAACATAATTCAGTATCATTCTTCAAAATTGATTTTTCACATATCCAGAAAATCCTACATTCTTCCTCCCAGATGTATTTTTCCAAATAGAAAGGAACCATGATACTGAATATCTGCAATGTAAGGTTTGTTAAGGGTTTTTTGTTTTCCTTCTAGTTTTATTTGCCATGTCTTGATATCATGTTTTGAAATTATATTCTTTATCATTTTGATTGACATGCAGTTTGAAAACCCAAGAAAAAGATCAAGTCTCCTTAGTGTCAGACAATATAACAGAGGGGAAAAAAGTGTGTGTGTGTGTGTTTACAAAGAGCTATAAAGTAACTGAAAACTGAGAGGCTGAAAATGGACACATCCAGAAAAACAGGTCCAGTAACACAGTACTGACCAGCATGTCTTGGACAATTGCCTCAGCACATCATCAGCTTAGCCTTTGCCAAGTTTTCTGAAAAATAATTGTACATTGGAATCTGAAGAACAGTTTTTTTGTGATCGTTTATAGAGATTTTCCTAGTGCTAAATACCTAATGCAAAGGGTAGCATGAAGCAAACAATAAAAGTTCTCATTTCCACACCCATGCAAACCACAGAGGAAAGATCTGGTTAGTCAGTGATGACAGAAATGTTGAGAAGTGAAGATAAGGAGTCAGATAGTGGGGAAAACTGGAGAGAGATGAAATGGAAGAGGAGAGGCTGATTATTACAGCCTGAAGAGTGTGAGAGAAAAAAAGAGCAGTAAAAAGACTATCTGGTAGATCTAGGTGTGTAGCACAGCCAGAAGCTGAAGGCAGAAGGTCCTGTTGAGTTCAACCGTGCCAGATCATGGTAGGATAGAGGTTGGGTCTCAAGAAACAACACAGAGAGCAAAAGCCATGAGATGATGAAGGTGTTAAGGGCACCAGACCTACGAAGAGAAGAGTGTATGGCTGGAGAGAAGCCAGGGCTGGTGACAAGATGAAGAGGGGCCAGGCCAGGTAAAAGCTGGGTGACAGGGGTATAGAATTTGCATTTAGCTTGATGGGTGAGAGGGAGAGATTGAATTGGAAAGGGTAAAAGACAATCAGAGCCACAGAGGCATGATCCCGAAGGGGAAAGGAGAAGGACAGAGAAAAGAGAGAAATGAGAGAAGAAAGAAATACTGAGAACTGTATTGTGTATAATGAGAATGGTAAATGGCAGGTAGGCAAGGAAGGGCAACATGCTGGAAATCTTTCAGTGAACATATCTGAGAAAGCTGATAAACAGAACATTCTGCAGCAGCAGCAATTTGCCATGTTTTCTTATTTATAGGAATGACCCAGAAAAAATGGCAGTGTTCCTCTTCTTACTTTTCTAGTAAAATATTGACGTTTATTTTGTATGTATGAAGAGGATGTGCATGACTAAGAAAAAAATATTTGAAACAAGGAAATGGCATTAGTTTATCCAGTCCTTTCTGCTTCTCTAGATACTTAGCATTTCAGAGGCTGTGTCTAAGAAAGAAATACCCTTTTATTTGGTGCAGGGTTATTACACTGAACGGTGCACAGAAAATATCTTCCCTCATAAATACAGGGGGAGCTTGCGCAATAACTCCTAAATATTTCAAACTTTCATATGAACCCAACATTTGCATCTGACTGATCACTATACTGCTCCAGTTTTCCACTGCATGAAATCTACTGGCACAAGTAGACTTATACTACCATAACACTGTAGCAGTGCAGGAGAGATTCCCAAATCCTAGTTGCAGTTGTGGGGCATTTTCTATTGTATGAACTTGTGCCATTTGGAATTTTAAAGAGATTTCTGGGAACAGTAAGCTTATATATGGCTTTCACTTTTTAAAACAAACAGACAAACAATTCTCCAGGCATTATAAAAACCGAGCTAGAGAGGAGGAAAAAGTTGAACGTACAGATTTAAATGTGCAGGTTCAGATCTTCATTTTCTTCTCAGAGTTTGGTTTTGGCTCATTATAGGCAAAAAGTAGCCACAGAAATGGCATGCAAATTAATATCATTAATATTGTAGATCTAGCCTTGTCCAAAAATGACAATGGAAGGAAGAAAACAAAAATCCTAGGTAGATCCCTCAAGCCACTGTGCACTCATGTTTTCAGACAGAGAATTTAGTCACCAAGTGCACTGTTGGTGAAGCACGCTCAAAACTGCTGCTCTACTGGAACCCAAAAGAAGTGTGAGGGCATGGCAAGATCTCACCACAGCCGTGAGCCAACACATCACAAACTTCACCAGAGAGGATCCCTTTGAAGATCAGCAGACAACTGAGTCTTTTGCTGCTGTTGTTTAGTCTGGCATGTCTTGTCTTAGGCTGAGCAAGGAGATGACAGTTTTTCTGAGACAAACCCTGACCTGAGGCCACCCATTCATTCATCTGTTTTGGAAAGCCATTTGCTACAAGTCTATGCTCTGCATACATGGAGCTTGCCTTTCATCTTCTCACTCCTTCAGAGGTCATTTTATAAGTTTCCACTTAACACCATCAGCCTTTTGGGTGTGTTGGGACAGATGAACACCACTGAGGAGAGGGGGCATTATCCTGTGTTTGTAAATTCTGCTATGACTCTTTTGTGGCTTATTACCATGTCTGAATACATGATTAATGCTAGACAAAGAAGAATGCAGAATGCATTGCTGCCAAATCAAGAACTGAAACCACACCACCAACATGCACAAAGTTATGTGATTTAAAACCACATGATTTTAAAGAACAGCCATGCCGAGTTTTTCTTACTTTTTTTTTTAATTAATTGAGAATTCTTAGGTTTTGGACTTTACCGTGGTTTGTCAAAAATCTCTTAACTTTGACTTACATGAAAGCTGAGATTTCTCAGTACTCATTCAACTTCTGAGGAAGCCTTTAGGCATAATGAATTGTAAGGCTGACTCTGAAGTCAAAAGTTCTAGTTATGACGCATGAATGCCCTAGAGATCCAGTCTAAATTAGAGCAAAGTTCTGCTCCCAGCTGTAGTAGTGAGTGTGGAGTAGCAGACATGCAGATTTACTCCACAAAAAATGAGAAAATATACATACAGAAATGGGAAAATACAAATGTCCAGGTTTTTTTCTTCATTGTTAATTAAAAAAAAACAAATCTAGAGAAACCGGAATAAATAATGTTATTTTGCAAAAGCACATACAATTTTCCAAATAAAAGTTGATTGAGATATTATCCAACGATATTGTCATTGTTACATTATTATCTTGAATGTAGCCTTGAGCCAATAGTTGTTACAGCAGTCTACTCAGGGTGTGTTCATCCCAGGAACTGGGTGTATTGAAGAGACCCAAGCCAGTAGGTTCCACACACTGTGCAGCCCAGGATTCATTAGCTAGAGGATAGTCTGTGCCAGCACTTGGCTGACATGGCTTTAAAGCTTGTTTTCTGCATAGTAAATGACCTGGCACTTCTGGTTCTTGACTGAGCAGAGGGGGTATGAACATGCATATTTCTGTGTCTCCAATACTATAAATCTCTGGTTCACAACTTGCTCATCGAAAACAAATTTTAAAAATATATTTTGCTTGCTATCCTGTACTTCAGGTGATTGGATCATCAGAGGCCATAAGTCATGGGTTCATACTCCTCTTTATCCCCTTTAGGAAATCCAAATATGGCGGGAAGCAATTTTCCTATATTTATGAGTAGATGGTATGGGTAACTTTTTTGTAAAGGATGCAGTAAACAAATAAAACATGTGGTGTCTTTTATTCTTACTTACGTAATCTTAATTGTATGTTTAATGCAAAATTTACTCAATATATTAGTTGACTTTTGATTTTACTGTTGTCAAAGGCCCTACAATTGAGTTATGTAATGTGAGGAATATGCTGTATTCTTCTACATGTAAATCATCACTGTCTACCATAAATTATACAAAATAGTATAATATAATATAATATAATGTAATATAATATAATATGATACAATACAATACTGACTCACAGCTGACACACGGTTGCTTGTTAACTGAGAAACCTCTCCAAAACAAGTCAGATAGAGCAGGGAAAAAAAAGCAGTGAAATGCAGCTGTGGGTGAGTAACATGAAAGATGAACAGTCATTAGAGAGTAAGTAGAGCTGTAAGCGGTATTTAGAAGCCCCAAGGTTTCCTGGCTGCCGGTTGTCAGTGCTGAAAACATGTATTGAGCGGGACATGCAGCGTCAGCTAAGGCCTGTGCCAGTGCCCCAGGAACAAGGAGCTCGAGCACCGGTAGGTATGCAGCTGAAGGGCTCATGAAGTCCATTTGGCTTCACAGCTCATTGATTTTTTCCCTCTGTCCAGTAATAACTTAATCTCTCTCTGTTTCCTTTGCACATTATCCTGTATTTATATACCTCTATAACCAGGATGGCTGTTGCATCCAGAGTGGAATCCCTGGCCCTTGGTACCTCCCCGCAGTGTTGCTGTTCTGTGGTGAAGGCAGGGTTCTGTGCTAACCACTCGCAGAGGGGCTGCCAGCTTCAGACGTGTTCCCAGGCCTTCAAATGCATACTTGAATCAAGCTGCATAAATCAGACACCTCTAGGCTTACTGTCCAGCCTGCAGCTGAGCTTGTTTTTCCATTTCTGTTTACTGAAAGCTGCAATTGGATATATTAGCCAGCCAAAAGGATAAAGTATTTACCTCATTCCTGCAGATTTTTTTTCTTTTCCTAAGTAGTAACTAGGCACTTTTAGCTTCGTCAGGGGAGGTGAATTACAGACGCAATTCCTTTTGTCTGTTCCTTCCTCTCCCTTCCTGCTCCCCAAAATGAGAAACAAAATGATTCCTATTAAGGTAACAACAGATAAACCAGACCAAATTGCTTTACTGCACTGGTTCAATGTACACTGCTCTGCTCAGAAATTGCCTGGTTTAGAGTGCTGTTTGCCTTACATTGAGGGAAAGAATAAGGTCTTACAAAGCATAGACTTCTATGGCAGAGCTAAACTGTAAGCTGCCTTCTAAAAGTCATATATAAATGAACTCCGTGACAGTTCGTATTACAGTTATAAATATAAAAGCGATAGAAAAGGCCTCACCTGACACTCTGACTGGTTTTTGCAAGTGTTACTTTGCATTCCTGCAAGTCAAGTGAAAATTCCCGAACACTGGCTGTCATCCAGTGATATTTCCCCGTGCCCTGGCTCACCACCCTGGCAGTGTTTGAAGCGCCATGGTGCGTTGTAATTGGTGGTTTTTCTGAGCCCATGCAGACGGACAGTGTAGTCAGGGACCACAACTGGGGATGGCAGCAACTTAGAGCCTTGCTCCAAGCCTCTTGGCAGCATGGGATGCATGTGCTGGCAGCTCCCTACGCCTGCACCCCAGCCAGCCAGACATGCACCAGACAAACTGAATGTTGAAGAAATGGTGTCATCTAAGGTGGTGTCACCTAAGGTGGTGTCATCTCATCTGGGTGACAAAATCCCTAGGTTAGGGATAAGAGAACATTCTGGAAAAGGTTCTACTCTTGTTTCAATGTGACCTTCTGGACCTGCTTCAGAGTGGTCTGCAGCAGAGCATCAGGTGTTTTTGCATCTGAAAACCAGAATTTAAATAATGTACAGAGTTAGGACTATGGGACTGAGTGGGAGGAATCCTTACACAATGGTGAAAGCATATGGTAGGGAGTCCAGAAGGTGGCTAGCAGTGACACATACCTGACGTTACTGACACTTCTGTGTCTCTTAGTTCCTCCCTGGTAGCGTTGCCACAGACCTCGAGGGACATATTCACCTTGTGGCTTCTTTGAAACACTCACTGGGGAGACACCGAGCAAGGCTCTCCTTGAGATATTCTGAGTATCACCCTACTGTGGCACCCTCCTCTCAGAGCAAGACAAGCCAGAAGTCAGGTGTCTGCATGGGCCACTACTGCAACTCAGAGAAAAAAAGGGCCACAGACCACCATCTGAAATACTTCCTTTGTGATCTCTCATTCCCTCTCCTCCCACTGGAGCTTTCTATTTATTTCAAGATGTAGTGAGAATAAGCGCTTGCTGCAGCCTTGTCCCCTTCTCATGAGCATTTGGGACACAGTGAGGTCTTTTCTGTAACTCTAGTCTCCCAGATTCAAAGTAGGCTGGATTTTTGTCTGATTTTACTTACTGATTGCAAGATCCCCATTCCACACCACACACAGAAGATGAGAAATGTTGTGGATGTGAGGTTGAAAAGGATTCTTCCCTTGAATATACGTTGTAGAATGAAAAAATCCTCCTTGATGACTCAAGAGTGGCTTCCTTGACCAGAGGAGAACACAGTTATTTGGGCTTTCCTGAGAAACTTCTGCTATGACAACAGCCAAGACTTCTTGAGAAAGAGGTTGTTTCTGTGTCACAGGAAGAACAAACAAGGATCCTACAATTTGTTTTTAGGGTCAGGACAATCATTCAGGCCAGAAGTTCTTAATGCCTTGGGGTTTATCACTAAGCAAACAAGGAGACATGAGTCACTAGTAACCCAAACTCTATGAAAAGACCCAAAAAACACCCTCAAAAAAAAAAAACCTCAAAACCTAATAAAAGCTTTTCCTTATGCTCTGTAGTCCTGTTTCAGATATGAAGCTCTGTGAGACTCCATGTAAATGCAGCTTGTGAGCGACAGAACTAAGAGGACTTGTAAACCTGCAACACAGACACAAGCTATACAGGAAGGAGAAATGGATAGGAAATTTTGATAGACAGGTGGCAAATGTGTCCTCTCCTGTTTGGAAGCTATTTTAGTTTGCCTGTGCAGCAAAGAGGGCACTATCTCTGAGATAAATAAACTCTTCTCCTGTTTCTTCGAAATCAGAAATTTTTGATGTTTAGGAAAAGAGAGGGGAAAAGAAAAGTAATGTGTACATAGAGGAGCCACTCTTTTTGATGGAAAATAATAAATAAAGCAATGCTTAATTTAGGATTAAGCAGTCAAAGTGTATGTGTGCCGGCATGCAGGTCATTTTTGAGAATATCAGAGATGGAGAGAAGCCTTTGCTCACACCTGTGAGCTTTCACAAGGGAGCAGAGAGCACACAGCTCCCTGCCCTCACTGTCAGGCAGTGCCCAGTGACAGTGCAGTGTTTTACTTTCCACTGACGATAGCAACACCCCAGGACAATTCTTCACCAGGTAGTCAGCAGGAAATACATCTTGGTTTGTCTGGCCACATTATACACACAGTTAATCCAGCTGTAACTCCATCACAATCAAAAACTGATTTAGATCCAAGGAAGACACACTGCCTTGCTATTTTAACTACCTAATCCTTTTTATGGTAGCTGTTACACCAAGGCTTGGCTTCCAGACGCTTCTATGCAGGTCAGACAGGTCCCCACAAGGGCAGGGACTGGATAACAGGGCTGCCATTGCTGGCTGCCCCGGTGCCAGCAGTGGCACCTGCTAGACACCAGTGCCATTTGCCGGCCGCCCCAGCAGGCAGGTGACTGATAATGAGCAGTTCAGATGAGGACATGGTGTTGCAAGCTGTACTTACTGTTTTCCAGCCACCAGTCTCTTTACAGCTCTTGTCTAAAAGTGCCCTACATCAGCAGGGATACTAGGGGTTCAAACGTGACTACAGAGCCCCCATGCTGCCTGAGTGCTGGGATCCAGTTGCAGCCCCCAGTCCTCCCGCAGGGGGTGTTTGGTCAGTGGTGGACAAGCCTCAGCCTGAGCCCAGTCAGCACTTCTGGAGGCAGATGGTCTTGGGACCAGAGCAAACTTTCTCACCTAACTTGCTGACTCAGGATGCTTCAAGGCAGTGATCTCATGTCCCTTTTCTCTAATCCTCTCTCCCGTTTCAGGAAGCAACTGTTTATTGCTTGTTGGTTGGCAGCTTGGTTACATTCCTGGTTTTGAAATCAAAGGCATCAGTAGCTGTTGCTCTGTCATTTCTGTGCTGACCTTCAAAATATTCTCAGCTAAGGGCCATCTGCATTTGCAGTCTAGCGAGCCAGTCAGGGATAACATTTCTATTCCATAAGAATTCACAGATATTTGACATTTATTTTCATTCTGAACTGGAATGAAAACTCAACACAGTCAGACTTTTCATGTCATTTAAATTCTTAGTGCTACCTCAAGAGAAACCTTTTTTAATCCATAATTCTGCAGCATTTGCGAAAATAACAGTATTTGCCTTTAGTAATACTGAAACATTGCAGTATAATGTTGGAAAAAATTTATGAAATATTAATATGTTAAATTTAGTTTAGTGATGCATTTAGATATATTGACTTGATAATGAAACACAAAAATACATCTAAATGAGGAGTTCAAAATATTTTGAGTGCATCAAGCATAATTGAGAAAATATAGACAGCAGATTTGAATCTGGTTTTGAAAATGTAGTGGTATTTAACATATTTTTGCAGCATCATCTTTCTGACAAGAGATATTTTTCTGTCTTCTTTCCAAAAGCTGTGGCTGGTTCTAATAATCAGATGGTGTCCTGGTTTAGCTAAACAGAGTATCTTACCCTGTTCCTTACTTCAAGAGTTCTAGTCTTCCTTCAGCCACGTATTACTCCTTTTCCTGTAGAGTCTGGGGACTGTTCCTGGATGCGTGATGGTGACTGACAGTCTTCTCCTGGACCGCTCATTTAAACTTTGTGACAGAGTGTTACAGCTCCCTGCTGCAACACGCTGCCAAGTCCCTACCCAGAAAGGTCTCCTAAGTTGTCCGTGTGCTGGCTGTTTGAAAGATCTGTGTGAGCACTGATCCACTGACTTGTCCCCATCCACTTGCCTTGACTAGCACCAATTCTGCTGCTTCTCCTTTTCCCACTGCTGGGGGATGCTGGTATTTTAAAGAAAAAATTTTGTTCTGTTCTTCAAATATAATTTCTTTACTTCATGGTATTTAACAGCATGAGCCTTTATCATGACACAGACTGCTCTCCTCTCCTTGAAATACAGAAGCTGATTGCAGTGAAAGGACTTGGACACATTTTTTCTGGGTAAATTCTCTTGCCATGGCCTAGTGACAAGAGAAGAAAATAGAAATGTCATGAGAGTTTCTCTCTGATGGCATCCAGACTGGTTGTCTTTCTGGAAACCTCAGAACATGTGTCCATTCTCTCGGATTTTGGGGAAGAAATATATAAGTCATGTGTGAGTCATGAGTCTGTGGCATTGGCACTGCCTACTTTGCTGCATGATGGTTAAACCTTATGAGAGTGCCCAAAACCTTAGGAGAGTGCTCAAAACCTTAGGAGAGTGCTCAGAGCTCTGGACAGGGGCATTTTCTGTAAATTAGTCATAAAAGGAGTTTAGGAAACAATTCAGATGTGTGAGTTTCCACTCCCTCTGCTGTGGGGTTCCAGATTTATGGAATGTTTTCATGCATAGTCTCTCATGGTGGGTCTCATGCTGTTTGTACCTTTGTGTTTGACACAAAATTGTTTTAAAAAGAGTGCAGAAATGCTTGGCCCTTTTTTGCCATGGAGGTTCTATTATGGTGTCAAGTAGGACAGATCACCACTCTGACATCAGCAATATCTAAATGAAGAGAAAACTGAGACTAGTTCAGGGTTGTGGCAGACCTCAGAAATAAACTTATCCAAGCATGAAAGGAGGCACCTGACATTTTCATTCAAGGTAGGTTATGAAAATAATAAAAGGCTAAATACAAATCCAGGAAGGGATTTAGGCATTGTCAATAAAGTGAGCATCTTTGCATCTGTCTAATACTTAAAGCCTTTTGGAATGTGCTTGTGTATTTTGCATTAAAACATCAATGAACAAAATACATAAAGGTAGGCACCTCTCTCTTTCAAGAGATCTCACTGAGATACACTTATGTTCTTGCAGCTTTCTATCACTCTCCAGGCTTGTGATCTTCCTCTTGGTCTGACAGTAGCTAATCTTGATCAGGAGACACCTCACAATTATTACATTTCCATCCATGAATCATCTTCTGAGGATGTGGAAAGTGATATCACGTTCTCCTCATCTTGAAGAGACCTGAAAACACACAGATCTTTGCCTTCTAGGTAAAGTGATTTATCCACAAGCATTCAGCAAAAATAGGACCAACAGCATCTCCTCATCCAGGACCAGCGGCAGATAGGGCCTACAAAAAAGAGAAAGAGACGGCTGACTGTGCTTGAATGGGTGGCTCAGGTGCCCTAAGTGTTGGAAAGTAGTTTTCTCTTTCTCCTTGACATACTATTCAGAGTGAGCCACAGGAAAGCATCTCAGTCCCTGTGTGTGACAATGTTTCAGGTGAATCCCACTCTTCGATCTTTGCCTCTTGGCAGTTTTGTGGACTCTGGTGGTGTCCAGTCTCCTCACCTCTAAACTCTCTGTTTGCAGCACTGGAAAAATAAGTGCTTTGGACAAGGCTGTGAATTCCGCTCTCATAGCCAAGACCTTTAACACTAGTGTGTAACAATGTGTGGTATCATCATGCCTGTATAATCTTTAGTTCATGGAAGTAGAAAAATATTTCTATTTTTAGAATCAAATCCTATTATAAAACAGGTGTGGGAGTGGTAAAATTTTTTGCCCTGCTGACCAGTGAATCTCAAACTATCATTTCAATTAAGTTAAAAATACTGCAAATATTTCAACTGAGTTCTAAAGGAAAGTCACTGTAAAGTCACTGAGTTCTAAAGGAAAGTCACTCACCATAACCCAAGAAATAATCCTGAACCCCATATTCAGACTATTTACTCCAAAACATGCATTTCTCTTGCAGAATTAGAAAGGAAGGAAATTCAAAGGAACGAATGTACTCTTTGTCTTTTCACACCTTCCAGGCTGCAAACCTTTTCTGACATAAATTATCTCTTTGATGCTTGGTTACAAAGCTAGCAGAGCACAATCCTTAGAACAGAACTTTAAAATGTAGAGTTTTGATTTAGTATAAATGTTCACTATCTCTGAAGGCAAATTATAGGTGTGGGAGTCACCATTTACAGACTGTACCTTGAACACTTTATCAATTGGTATCACTACAGAAATTGAAGTGTTTTCCTGCAGAGTTCCATTTCTCACCCCCCTTTTTCTAGTTTCCTTCTCCTTTGAAATGCTTCATTTTGCACGTTGCTTGTTGTCAAACATTTAAAAAATGCTTCTGGCTGAAACATTTTACAAGTGGGCAGGATGCCTCGGGCTTCTTCCCGGAAAATAGGAGACTCTGTGTGTGGGGAGGCTGATGCCAGCTCGGCAAACCTTGTAGCTTTGCATAAAAAAAATCTTTTTTTGAGTAAACAATGGAATCCATTATTTACAGACTGTATTGTAAACATCTGTGGCAAAGCAGTCTTCTTATTGTATGTCTTCAATGACAAGGGCAAGCCCAGCACAGGAAGAAGGAAGGACCAACCCACTTAACAGAATGAGACTTATTTGAATTCATTTTAAAGCCATCAACAAACAATCGATGGTTTAGCTGACACAGGACATAAGCAAATAAGAAATATTAGGATACCTACGTGACATTCTGGCTCCATCAAAACAAGCAGGATGTTTGAAATTGGCATTAGAAATCAAGGCTCAGTTTCTAATCTTTTTTCCCTAAAAAAATTCCAGAGCAAAACAACTAAAATGGCTCAACTTAGATTGCAAAAAGAGTGTTAAAACTATGGTTTTCTGATTGATTGAGGTACTAAACACACATTTTTTAGACATTTTGATAACTACAGAAAAAATGAGAATATTGTGCTACATCTAAAAAAGGAAATAAAATGATTCCATTACGGATCTTGGCAAATGACATTTCCACATTGTTACTGGCTGACTGAACACTTGGCCTTAGGTCATCAGTTGTTTCAACCAGTTATTAGTGGTTTTTACTTCAACGGTTGTCATGGCCTTGTAACTGCACCGAGGAGAGATTCTCCACCATTCTTTGCCATGTTGCACCAAAGTGTGTCCTCCAGGAAATCCCCACAGCCTCTCTGCTATGAAGCTCATCCCCACTCTGAGGTCCCAAAGAATGTTGGAGGAAATGGTTGTTGCCATTTTTTGACTGAAGACTGAACTTGTAACTGGAGTTACTGTCCCCAGCACAAGATGGAAAAATCTGAATATCTTTCTGCACGATTCGATCCCAACTAATGTTTTTATGATAGTTGACACTAATAAAAAAGCCTACTTTTCCCAGTGTTCCAGAGAAACAACTCATACAATCTAGAATAAATGCTATTTCTTACATACTAATATCTCTCATGTCAGTAGGAAGCTTGTAGGAGGCAGTGGGAGGTTCTCCTTCAACTATATTGCAGACTACTTATCTTTGTCTCGGTCAGAAAAAATGTTAGTGATACTCTCTATCTCTGATATCAGTTATCAGATGGTGCATGATCACTGGCTAAAGCCACTGTTATAAACAATTGTACTTAAAAAAGCTAAGGCAAGAGTTTTCCTTCTTCTCATTATCTAAATTTTTTCATTTTAATCTCATCAGTTAGAAACTTGGAAACATAGTGAATATATTTGAACAAGCTGAAAGTCATGTTTATATATAAATTTCTATTTATTGCCATATTTCAGCCAACAGGGACTCTTCTCTGTGACATCAACCAGAGTGTTGCAAAAATTATGAGGTTAAGGAACTTGGATTTTACTACACCCTGTGAGCCATATGGTGCCTCATGCAGAATTCCTCTGTATAGCACTCTGTATAGTCCTCCAAAGCCAGGACTAGCACAGGAGCCTGTGAGACTTGTTTGCCCAACTTCTGCTGATTTTTTTTCCTTTCTCGCTGATTTTTTAAGGTAAAGATAATTAGCAGAGTGGCTTGATTTACTGAACACAGATTATTACACAGACAACTATATGTGGCACAAGTGAACACACTTGCTCTATTCATTTTTGGAATAACTCTGTCACACCAAGAGTGGATATTGCCTGGAGCTGTTAGCCAAGAACAATCTCTCCAGCAAAAGAGAATTTCTAGTGGCTAACTGACAAAACATTTATTCTAATTGTACAAGCTAAAAACTGGTCAGGACATAGAGAAGCAGGAGATGATTTGGTCATTTATTCCCTTCCTGTAATAATGCAAGGTTGTTCCCTGCACAGCAATTCATGTAATGCAGATTTTATGCAATCCAGCCTGATTTTAAACACCATACCTTTACAGTTTTTTGCTCACTTTTCTTGGGCTGCTCTTCACAGTCTAACAGACTGTAAGAAATAATTGTTGCTTTTCAACCTACAGTTTCTTTTTCAGGTCTAAATCATGCCTGTTAATGCACCCCAATGACTCTGTCTCCTCTTACCTGATAGATCTCATGGACCTTCTGGGACAATATCATTCAAACCATCACATTCCTACATCCTGTCTGCATGTAACATTTTCAACTAGACCAGAAATCAGTGCTGCCAAATATGAAGGAAAAGAGAGCAGGAAAAGATATATCACTTAAAGAATGCAAGCTTAAAACCATATTCTTCCATAGATTAAGGTGTTGCCTCTGTGACCCAGGGTAGCATTTGCATGTCTTTAAACCCAATTCTGACTATAGTCAGGTAGACATTGACTGACCCAAAGCTGTGTCAGTACCGGCAGAAAGCATTAGGTTCCTGTGGCAACTTGTATTTAATTGCCTTAATTAAAAAAGAGCAAGAAAATTTATAACTTTTTCCAGAACTATAGTGATTTTTATTCACTCTTATAGCAGGAATCATTTATATGCTAATGGTACATAAATTAGCAAATCTCCTTCAAATATTAACAGTAACGTATAATATATTGAACTTTATGTGAAAACTGAAGAATGTGATGTTCTTTTGGCATTCTATAAATGTTCATTTCTCACCTTAAAATAAAAGCCACTAGTGATGATAGTTTCAACCCAGTTTAATACATTCTGTTTTCTCCAGCTTAACCAAGTGATCTAGTCTTTTAAGGGAACTTAGGACTGGCACTTGGCTAAGTCTAGCCTAGCTTTACTGGAAAGGGAATAAATATAACATCAGCATTGTTGGGAAATGTAAGGGTAACCTCAGGTTTGTAGTGCAGAAAGGAAAGCCAGATTTTGTTTGAAGTGTTTTAGAATCATTAGAATCATAGAACCAGTAAGGCTGGAAAAGGTCACTAAGATTATCAAATCCAACCACTAACCTAACACAGCCAGGTCCATGTTTTAATTATATTTGTGAAGAGCACATGCTTACTGTCACTGGAGGTCAAGGAAACATTGGCACAGAGTTCATCTGGCAGATGCACTGTGGAGTTAAACAAGACCAGGTCACGTTCATTTGGAGCTGAAAACTAGGATGAGAAGTTTGCATTTACTACTGAAAGCCAGTTTATACAAACCAAAAGTCAGTCGGAGTGTGAGATCTAATGAGGGGCACTTAAGAAGTCCATATTATAAGAAAGATGAAGAGCAAAGGAATTAGTGTCCTGGCTCAGCTTTCACAATGCTTTTCGCTCAGATCTGATGGAAAATGCCATTCCTCTGTTTTTCATTACTGCTTAAGGACAGACATTTTTCAGGCCCCTTTTCTGCAGCTGACTCACATCCTAGCTGCTTGGTTTTCATCCTTAATGTCAGATTCATAATAACATCATTAATAACATTAATTGATTATCCTATGGAAGCAAATTTCAATCCAGTAGAGGCAGCATCGGGAGGCATATGGTGAGTAGCTTGCAGCAAACCAATCTACTCCTGGCAAGCCCCTTCTATCTCTCAGTGCTTTGACTTCGGCAATGTCTTTGTTTAAATATTCAGTGCTTCAGCATTTCACTTCCATTACGTGTGTTCACTGGAGGGTAGGCTTCTGTAACATTTTCTCTGAAATTAAATCCCACTGCTTTCATTCTAGAAGTGAAAATCCCTCCTAGAAATTCTTTCCAGCCTCTCAGTGCCCTTTAAAGGTACCCTGCGGCTACAATCCTATCGTAAGGCAGACCCCGTGCGTTTCAACTCAGCTGTTGAAACACGTGGATGACCCGGACACTTAACACTCACTCAGTCCTTTTATCTGTCCTGCTTTAGCTCTTTGGAAACAGCTTTACATTTTCTCCACGTTTGCATCAGGGCAAGTTCGAATCAGCATCTCTTCACCACAATACAGAATCTCTGGGAAAGACACTTATAATTGTTAAGGGAATGAAGCTAAGAAGCAAGCAAGGAAGTGTTGAGAGGTGCTTGTAATCCAAAAGTTTGCTGTCACTGTGCTGGAACACAGCTGCCTAAAAGAGAGAGGAGGAATTTTGTTCTTCAAGTTCCAGTATTAGAATACCTCAAAGGACAGACATAGTTTTTTAGAGCAAATATGCTCCTTTTGCATTTTGAACCCATCTGAGAATGATTCAGTGTGTGTTTCAAAACTTGAAATCTGTAAATCTTTCTTCATTCTCTGACTATACAATACAAGGAATTTTTCAAAGGTATTCTATTGAAAAATGTGCACACAGATTGATCATATATTTCACTAACTACTCCTTTACAAAGGCAAAAGAGGATGAAATGAGAAATATGAGTTTGATTAACAAGACAGTTGAAGCTGAACTTGCTCAAAAATCAAAGTTCATGAAGGAGAGACAAGAAGAAAAAACATCCCAAAGAATTTTTAATGACCTTTTCTATTCAAAATATCAACATGTTCAACTAATTCAGATTTCAAAAACAATGTAGATCGTGCTTTTCACCTGGCTTTGCACTGCATATCTTCACTGTGTTGTCAGTGTATTATCCGCTGCCTGGAGCTTCATGAACTGGAGAGATGTGCTGTCATAACAAAACTCTGCTGTGAACTGTTTCATCACAGTCACATTTGTCCCCACATGTGGTTGCTTTTCAGTGGTTGGTAAAAGCAAATCATGCACATAGAGGTTAAAACTACATGATGTTGTCTGATAAAAAACACTATATAAAGCCAAGCTATTCATAATATCTGTGTTATTAGAAGCTTTATGTCACTTTTTCCAGTCAGGTGGTGCCTGATCTAACGTCCATCTGAGATGATGGCAAGATACACATTGATTTAGTGGATACTGGATAGCTCAAAACTCACAACAAAAAGAAGCCAACAAAGGAGACTGCAGGCAGATACAGAGTGTGCAGAGTTTATTCTCAATGGTTCCCAGGAGTAGAGGTACTGAGAACTTCCTGAAATTAGTGTTTTTCCTCAGCCGTGAAGGCTTCAACATACGAGGAGCTGAGGGAGCTGGGTCTGTCACTCTGCTCTATGTTGTCTGCCAAGTGGGCATGAACACTAGGCACTAGGTAGAGACGTGGGCTGTAGCCCAGGCCCTGGGATCCTGCACTCCTGTGTCTTCCATGGCATAGATTAAGAGGGAACGTGGGGAGATGTAATCCCCTGAAGTATGTGAAATCTTGCAGCTAGGGCACCTCCTGGAGATGATGGAAAGGGAATTTCAACTATAGAGTCCAAGGCCTCGCAATTTCTTAGGAAGAAAGCATGTGGATGAAATAGATACCATTACCAGTTTTGGAGGCAGGGAGAGGGAGGCTTTGCACACAATTCACAAGCCATCTCCCAGATGAGGCCTCAGAATATGCACAGAGCCTGAAGACCTGTTCCAAGGGAGGTATCTGGTTAGGGAGGTAATTACTGAGAAAAGGCACCTGCAAAGTAAGGGTAGTCTTGTAAGTGTCTACATGTTTGGTTGGTAAAGCTGAGATTGGTCTGATGGCTCTCGTTCTAGACATGACCTTCTTCTAAACTCAGTGTTTCCCTCTTCAGAACTCTGGAGTGCATTTACATGAGATGGAGCATCTTGCACTAGCAGGAGGTGATATTTAATGATAGATCTCAGATAAGTCTTGTGTTAATCATTTATATAGATTCTCCATTCAAACATATTTTTCACTGTCTATGGAAACTCTGTGCCTATTTCCTAAGTCTGTGATTTCACAATCACTCTTTGAGTCACTGACTTTCTCAGCATCTTTACTTTGTGAATACATTGCTCAGAGGTAGATCCAGCCAGGAAAATGACTGGGGAAAAAAAAAAAGTCACCTTTTATTTTTTCCTTATCAAAATAGCCAAAATGGTATTTAGTACGGATTGTGATATTAGTAGTGGGAATAATGAAAAGACATGCAAAAGAGCTACATTAGCATAGCCAGGTTGGCTGCAGATACAGATATCCCTCACTTCATCCTATGCATAACTGGCTGAGAGAACTAAAGTCTTTATTCTTGTGCAAGCTGATGTGAAGATTGCCCAAGCTGTGACTGAAGATACAATCTGAGCACAGTGACCACTGCATTCCCAAGAACAATGACAAAGTTTTAAGATTATGACAAATTTGCATGCTTTTATCTGAAGGAAGAATCTGACTTTCAGTATCTTGATCATAGGTGACATATTAAAGGGAAAGCATCAACATAACCTCAATTGCCCATTGTGACTTTGTGTGCCTGGCAAGCAGTAACCTTATCCTTTCACCTGTCACTGAAAATTATTTGATATGGAAATTAGGCTGGAATTCCACAGTGCCATTGTCACAGTTATTCACACTGACTTCAATGGCTGTTGCCATAATAAACATCACTCAAACACCAAGTGCCCGGTCTGGATGGGTTGCTTCATTAACTAATAATTGCAGGCCATTACCAGCTTGACCCTGCAGGGTGTGTGCTCTCTCCCCTTGAAAGGGGCTCTTAAGTAATTACCTGGTTACTAGTGAAGTAACCATCACTACTATTTTTAAAACTTTCTTTAGAAGTTCAGAAAGTATCTTGAAATTCACTTTTTTATTTGTTAAAATAAAATCCTTCAGTTTTAACAGTAAATATTCAGAGTGAGTGTGTGTGTGTCCCCATAGTCCTCTGGGGATGATAGATCTATACTGTGTAATACACTTTAGGATCATCTGAATATTCTTTTATGTCAGTGGTCCAACAAAAAGCTGGTCTAGTTGAAATGTAAACCATACTCTAAATTTCTGCAAAAATATATATTATTTTCAGAATACCAATAAGCATTTAAAAGGATAAGAAACGTTCTAATTGAAAGCAAAGCATTGGTCCCACAACTCCTCTGTGACTGTAATCACTGTAATCACTGTAATCACAAGAACTGTAGGGTCTGCAGTTCTTGCAGAGCTGGATGGATGGCTGGAAATCAACATATTAAGAAAGCAAATCAATCCACAGGTGTTGCCCAGGTATTCCAAACTCCCTTGGCTGACATACATGCAGTTCCTCTCCAAGGGTCAGAGAATAATTCAGCACTTGCTACCCTGAAGCGAAACCAGGACGCAACACAGGACACGTTGCCCTTCTTTGAGTTTCCTCAGTACCCTGTACAGTCCCAGTCTGTCTGTCCCGGCTCTTCCTGTTCCTGAATCATACAGCTCCTCCAAGTCTCAAACAAAGGATGCACACGGCAAATAAAAAGAAAGGCAGATAATGATATCTTCTAAATATCTGCTATGGGTGGGATTTTCCCCACTATCTGATATAGGGGAAAAACCAGATAAGGCACCGTTGCCTAAACCAAATGTCCCTAGCAGATACTTGCCAGTCAGCAGAGAGGCTCTGATTTAAAATATCAGAAGACAATAAATGTAGTTAAAAGGGGGTTGAGTAAAGGGAAGCCCCTGACAATAGTCACTGGGTTTCATGTCACATCATGTATCCTGGATCCATTTTCACCGTTGTTGCAGCTTCATGAAAAGTGCTTTAGTGTTTTAAGGATCATCTAAGTGGCATGTGATTGCTAAGAGGACCCAGGAAGGAGGGGGCTGAAGGATGGGGAGGTTAATGGAAAGGAGAAATATGTGGAAGGCCCAAATGCCTATCTCAGTATAATCACAGCTAGCATGAACCGCCTGACCTTTTGAATTGCCCACAATTGCTAGACGCTAAATGCTTCTGAAAGCAGTGCCATGCTGCTTTTGTTTTGGATAATTAAAGGAAGTTTGCATTTTAATTCCTTCATCTGTGGTGGTGTCACAAACCACTGAAACTGTAGGAGCAAATTATGCAAAGTGGAGGTGTGACACAGCTTCCTGATCTGGTCATTTTGTACTTATAAGATACACATACATTTAAGTGACATGTATGAGGAACACCTCAGGCTGGAATCCTAAACTTGCTTGATTAGTCAATTGAAGTCATTCCTTGTGTTTGACCCCAAACTTCCTGAAGAGTTCCCACTATCGATCAGAAGGAGGTAGTCACAGACACAGGAAGTGACCATGGTACCAAAACAAACCCAGCTTACAATTTGACAACTTTATAGGTTACTTATGCCACACAGCACTGAAAAGCACATTGATGAAGGGATTCAAGCCATAAGTATTTTTTAATTAACCATTTAAAATAGATTCATTGTGTCTTCATACTACTTCATGCCTCATGTTTTCATCCACATAACTAACTTCCTGAAGTTGATTATGCTGTCATTTTTTCTCCCTGGGGCTGAGTTAGAACAAATCAAAATAACTAGAGAAATATCACAACGTGCAACCCAATGAGTGGTTAACAACTGAAGAGCCTCTATTTGTCCAGGTCCTACAGCACTGTAGGAACTGTATTGAAAACAAGCTCTTAACAAGATTATGTTGAATTTTCCCATGTGATTGCCTAATTTATCTGGGTTGCTGCTACACAATCCAATACTATACAAGCTTATGTGTAGTCTCATTTTCCCTTATGGCTTTCACTCTTTGTAGTCTGCATTTAATACAATTTAATGGTCAAGCTACATAGCCCTGTGGATCTTTCTGTACTTTCAGTAATTGTATTAGAGCCCCCAAATGTTATGGGCCCCTTTCAGATATCCGTGATGAACCTAGTTGAGGTAAGTGAGAAGTGCAGGAGCTGAGGACATCCAGACAGAGAAAGTCAGTTGCAGGTAGAACAGATCAGGAGTAAAAAATACCTAAAAATAATGTTTATATTTATAGTGGACACAAAAAATAATGAGTTTTTGCCTGGTTTTCTCTCTTGTTAGGACTGTGTCCTCTTGGAAGAGGTTTCTCCTTTTAGCACTTAGGCTTCCTTTGGGCACCACAAGGCTCATCATAGAGCCATTGGCAAATCTGATGTTAGATTTGATGTGACCACAGCCCTGCTAACACCTCAATTAGCAGCCACAATCAAAAGATGAAAGAACAACACACGAGTAAAAAGAGCTGTTGCTTACTTGGCTTTGTCCTAATTACTTCTCTGCCAACAGCAGGTAACAACAGGTGCACTTGAACTTGGTTGGCAGTTCAGTGCCCCTCCAGCTCACAGTGACTGAAAAGCTGTTTTTCTCCAGCAGAGGATGATTCCCTGGAAAAACAGTTTGTGGCTTCATGCTCCAGTACTGCTTCCAAGGGCTGAGTGGTCACCAGAGCTATGTCAGGAGGCAGGAAGTGGGGAAGCCAAAACACCCCAGGAGCAATTCAAGTGCCTATGCAGAGGCATCTGAGGTCATCTATGACTATGCCACTTCACCTTCCGCTTCAGAAGGGTCTGCTGTTGGACGTGAGTCATAGCTGAGTTTGTCTCCTTGGTACTCTCAGGTCTGGATACCTGGATTGCTCTGCTTGTGTTGTGCTTGTATGTCCCAAATGGGCAACATATTGTTCTTTTCATTGACCTTCATCTTGTATCTGCGCTCTTTAAAAAAGTAAACCCAGTCAGACGCAAGGATCAAAACCCTGGTCCTTGTACCCCTTCACCTTCACTGCCTTCCAGAGGCTACCAGGTAGGTCACAAAGCCTGAGGGGATTATTCTCATCCTCACCACAAAACCCTTATGATCTACTTGGGAATTGCAGCACTGTCTTTAAATTTGCTTTTTATACTCAACAGAGCAGGAACAGCTGTCTCTGGTTTTCAATGATGTACCTGACATACGATTGGAGATTTCAAATGCTGAACAAACAAAGTTTGTCAGTTCTGTGAAAAAAGTTTGCTTGCTTGACATGCAGTATGGGAGCACAGAATTTTTGCACAAGAACATTTCAATTCTGATGGAAATTATCCATTTCATATGCAGAAAGATGGAAAAAAATGTGGCTGTTTCAAGATGAAATTGAGAAAGAAAAACATTTTCATTTTGTTTTAGCTCACAATGTCAATTTATTATTTAAAGGACATGCTGTAACAGCATTCCTTCAGTCCAGACAAAACAGTTCTCTCTGCTTCTCTTCTAGTTTCTCCGCTTTCTATATCCCTATCATTTGTCTACAGCCCAAATACCAAAAGACAACAACTGCGTAAAATTTATTAGGTAGCTTAGGGAGCCGTTCTGGGTTTTGTTCACATTCCACTTTAGCAGTGACTGAAGCTGATGGGAATTTAACTAATAATCTCAACAGGAGCAAGATTATGTCCTTTTGATGGAAATGTGGTGACCTTCTTCCATAAACTTGCTCATGTAGAATTTGTTTTCTTTCAGACTGTGTATGCATATGAAAGCTTTTCCAAGAAAGAGAGAGGCTAGAAAAGTTTTCTTTTCTTGTCAATAAAGGTTCATCTAATGAATCTCTCTGTAAACTAATGTGTAATTGGATTCACTTAGGTTTCCAGACTCCTGTAGCCTGAAATCTGCACCACAGCACCAATGTTCTCAGCACTAACAAGTACAGAGAAAATAATGGTGTCAGTTTTGCAGTCTACATAGAGAAGCAGAAGAGGAGCTTGCATCAAGGGCACACAAAAATTAAATGCATCTTTTATATGCAATGGGGTTTTTTTACAAATTCATAAATCCTGATGACTTGAGAAAATAAATTTGACAGTTTTGATGATCTGACAAACCTTAATAAGTTATTCTGATCATTGCTGCAAAACCTGGGTCTAGTTGCTGTGTTACAGGTAAACAGTTGAATTTCCTGCATGTGAGAAGCAGAAAGGCAGCTGACACTTACCTGCCCTCCTTTCATGAGAGCGAAGCGCGACTGGGAGATGTTCCTGTTTGTGCCAGTACCTACTATGTACATGCAGCACCACTGGAATTCCAGAGCTTTAACCTCAATATCTTACTTTCCGGGAGGAGAAGGTGTTGCAGATGTTCCACCTGATATTTCTGTGTGTAAACAAGGTAGCTTGAGGCACCTGCTGGAGTGTAAGAGCTGGCTGTGCTTTGCTGTCAGCTTGGCTATGATGTAAAAGTGGAAGAAGGGGATCTAAGGTGATGAACATAGGTAGAAGATAAACAGGATCTTAAATACTTCTGACTTTGAAATGGAATAAACTGAGCTAACTGAAAGGTGAATCACACAGAATTATTTAGGTTGGAAAAGACCTCCAAGATCAATGAGTCCAAGCTTTGACTGATTATCATCTTGTCAACTAGACCATAGCACTAAGTGCCACATTCAGTCATTTCTTCAACACCTCTAGGGATGGTGAATCCATCACCTCCACGGGCAGCCTGTTCTAATACTTAACAACCCTTCCTCTCCATGAAGAAATTATTCCTGATGTCCAGCCTGAACCTCTCCTGGCACAGCTTAAGGCTATGGGAGAGGAGGCCGACCCCCACCTTGCTACACCACCTGTCAGGTGTGATAAGGAAATAAGAGTGATAAGGTGTCCCCTGAACCTCCTTATCTCCAGAACAAACATGCCCAGGTCCCTCAGCAGCTCCTCTCTAGATCCTTCACCAGCTTTGTTGTCCTTCTCTGGACATGCTCCAGGACCTCAGTGTCTTCCTTGAGGAACAGGGCCCAGAACTGGACTGAAGGAGATGAGGATCTACTGTGTTTCTGTGTGTACAATTCTTCATGACCTCATGTGCTCCAGTTCTTACAGGTGTTACCTGAACCATGACTCACAAATGATGACTCTCTTCACTTCTGACCTTTTGCCTACTGCCAGAGTCTCGTCTCGTATCTCTGGTTGTCAAGCAACATTTACTACAGATGTGCAATCATAGAACTAAAAAAATTCTGACACTTTTCTCCTCCGCAGCAGACCTAAATGCATTTTCCTCTCCAACTACATTTCTAGCCACTTTGCTTCATGTCTTCTGATAGCTCCAGGCAGATTGCTTGCTTGGGATCTTGGTCCTCCTGGGTGTTTCACCACCCATTTCCTCATTGTGGGTGCTTACCTCCACCGTCTTATGCACTAAGCCGCTTTCGTTTTATTGTTCAGATACTTTAAATTGTTTTTATTACACACACACACGCACACGCCCACCCCCATCCAACACTTATTTGTACTGACAGTGCTACTCTTGTTTTTGCACCTGTCTGAATTTGATTGCAAATGCCTTCAGGCAATTTGGAATGCAAGAGCACTGTTGCAAATTCAAAGTTGCACAGTTACAACTCTACCTTCCTGCAGTGAGAAAATGTATTTGCTGCTGAAATGCAAGGCTTGATTAACTATTTCGTATCTTGCTGTTTTTTCAGACACTACAGGAGTTCAGAGACAAGGAGTTTTCTCCTGATTCTGGTTCTTACGTATAAGTTTCAGGCGAAAAATAACAAGTTTCTTTAAGGTACGGAAGTGTTTGGTTCAATGCCTCATTTAACAGCATGGGCAATTCTATAACCTGTGTTGTTCTATGAACAATAAAACATTAGTCACAGAAGACATCAGCAGTTTCTTAAGGCGACACATTTCCTTGGACTTCACTAACATTAGCCCCTCCCTGTGCATTTTGCAACTATTTCCTGTTCTTTTACAGGGTAATTGACCCTTTGTACATTTTAGGTATTCTCATTAAAGGCATTATTGGACCTGTATCTTAAATAATGTTAGAACAAAAGACTTCCCAAGAGTTTCCAACTGTTCTGGCATGGAGCATGTGACACTAAGTGATTCTGCACTCTGCTTGGAGACACTGTGCACCATGTAAGTGTCCTGCTGGCAGTTTTCAGAATGAGGTACCAAATCACAGCCTCAAATCAACATGCATGAAGTCTCCCTTTCAGTCTCATGGAGATTAATTGCTACTTTTAAATGCCAAATCCAGAAAGCTGTTCCAAGTCCCAGTGCATTCTATTCTCACTGTCTTCTTGCCAGCACAGGGGGCTCATCTGCCGACACAGACAGTGTCCACTGCTTCAAAATATCTCCCTGCATTACCACAGGGGAAGTGTGGGGCTAAGGGGAGGAAGAGAGATTGCAGAACTACTGAAAATCAGCCTGCCATTAATTTATATGAAAGACGGTCCATGTCTAGAAAAGTTTTTATTGACTTGAGGCCCACACTAAATACCTCTTCTCCAAGTACTGAGAATTTCATCAGTTTGAGCCTGATCTGCCACACATAGTAACAGCAAAAAGAGCTCTCCTAAACACACTCACAGAGCAACAGCCATTTCAGAGGGGGTGTGGGGTGTGTAGAGAGAGCATAAAACAACTTGGAAAAACTGTGCATGAAGATAGCTTTCAGAGAGACAATTATTCACCTTTTCACCATCATGCTCTGCCTTCTGCCCTGTCTCTTATATTGGACTCTCTGTGCAGCTGTTAGATCAGCAAAGAGTGTGATCTTTACAATTATACATCTAATACCAACAAAATTATTTAATTATGGCAGAAACTAAATCAAAATAAATCAGGAATGAATCTATGCACTGCACTTCCCACTTCTCAGTCTTCTGTCATGGATACACATACTGTAAACAGAGCATAAATAGCAATAATATTTATTTATAGCAGCAATAACACTGACAAAGATACGGAACAAAATGTTCATGGGTGCCAAATCAAGTCATCTCTATGTCCACAGGAAATCAGTTTACTGAAGGCAAAGCAAGAAATAGTCTTTCCTCAAAGACCATTCTCGTCTGCTCCTTAATGAATAGCGATAAATATTTCCCCAGTGCATGTCCTAAGCAAGTGGATCACCTACACTTGGCAGAGGTACATAAGGACCAAGTGAGAACATCCTGTCTGGTACAACCTGTACTTGATGCTTATCCAAAGACTTGTCTTCTGTAAAGATGAGCCCGTGTGTGTCTCTATTTCCATCTTTGCCTACATCAGGAGTGTGCATTTGAAATGGGTCTCCCACAGTCACTCCCACATGCTGCATGCTATCACATTGCAAATAATATTCAGTTGCATAAACTGGACTCCTGGAGATGTGCCCTGGCTGCCTATGAATGTCCTGTCCCTGGGACCAAACCAGAGACAATATCTAGTGAAAAACTTGCAGATGTTCGGTCCTCCTTTTGACTGCTATGTTTGTCTGAAATAAGACTGAGTGATTTGCCCTCTGGAAGCTCCTGTTCTCCTCAATTGACTATGCAGGCAGCTGAAGTTCCCTACCTCAGATACAGATGATTTTTCTGTCAGACATATAAAGCTAGGAAAGATAAACCCCACCCTAGGCATCTAATTCAAGGCAAAATGATATGCTCCTCATTCTTTTAAACACAGTCACACAGCAGAGAGGCTTAATATATCTTCCTGTTCCTCAGTAGCTGTCTGACTCCTCTGGTCTCATCTCACAGGAAAAAAAAATCACCCCTCTAAAAAGTGGGGAATGGCAAGTTTTGCATTTACAACAGCTGGATATTTTTTGCTTCAGGATGTGGCAATGGATAATGTTCATATTGCAAACAACTGGCATTGCTCCCATGTCACCAGCCCTAACCTTTGCCCAGTTTGCTTCGTTATGCAGACATGTGCACTTGAAACTTTGTTATCAGCAGCAGGCCAAAGCACAGCACTGTTATAAAACACCTCACCATAAAAAAACCTACATAGAACAGTCCAGACTTAAAATGGTTAAAAAACTTCCATGAGAGTTCAGGCAAGGCCACCAAGGAGTGCACTAAAGGCATTCTGCCAGGCTCTGCAGGCTCTTTGGGGCAGTCAAGGCTGGCAGCAGCATGGTCAGTTGGGCGCATTGGCTACTGTTCCCCATTTTGACAAGGCTGGCAGCAGCATGGTCAGTTGGGCGCATTGGCTACTGTTCCCCATTTTGCCTCCACAACAGCTTTTCTTTGTCTACCTCCATAAGTTTTTCACTGTTCTGACTGCTTTATACTATATTATTTTTAATGATTTTCTGTTACTGATATGCAAGGAGGATTATCTCTATCAGAAGGAACAGGCATGGCCACAAGAATTGTTTGGGCGTTTTTTGAGCGTACACTCCTCAGATTAGTCAACTTGTTATTGCAGCTGCTCTGTTACTGCAATTTCTCTTCTTTGCCACCTCCCTCTATGCTACTTTTATCCTGTTGCTCAGCATTTACGGCTGTAACATTTAACTGTGCTTAGAAAAAGAAAAAGCAAAGGAGGGAAAAAAAAGGCAGCTACAATTCTTAAAATCTGACGGCTTTGTCATATATGAGTTGACATTGAAAAAAAAATGTGTTCTTATTGGTTGAATCTGCTCTAGTCATGAGAACATCAGTTCTATAAGAGGAATCTTGGTCAAAATCATAGTCAAGATTTCCTACTGGTTTGCCACGTTAAAGTAATAACACATGTATCAGGTCAACTTCTAACATACTCCACTGCACATTGCTTCACAGTCTGTGGAATGAACAAGGTGTAAGTGCATTTCCGATGCTGAGTTCAGGGCTCTAATTGACTCTAATTTTCTAATGAATCTAAGGAATATTTTCCTAGTTGAACTTGGGGACTTTCCATGCACTGATGAAATCTGTGTCATGGCACAAATGTGTTTATTGGTTGGAATTGTTTTAGTGTCTCACCTTACTCTGCCTCCGGGTCTCACCTGTGCTGACCCCAGCCACGACCAGCAACTAAGTTCAAAAAACATATGGAGGGGAGACAGGGTTCATTTGTCTCACTTCTTCATAGGAAAAATACTTAGTTCATAGAGCCCAGCAATCGTCTTCCTTTTTCCAGGAGAGTCAGAGAGTGAGAATGGATTAGGCTGTTGTCTAGAAGAGGTGTGGCTAACCACTCTGGTTTTGTGTGTCAGCTTCCTCATGTGGACAGACAATGTCTTTTACACAGCAACTTTTTTCTCTGCTGCAGAGACGCCATGTGATGGATATATTATTTGCCATCTTTCTCTTTTTAAAGTTTTTCTCTCCACTGTGTTTTCTGACATTTTTCTCCATCTTGAAAAGCGAAAAGTAGGGGTACTGCCCTGCTTTTTACTTGGGAAAACTGAATTGTCCTGTGGTAAAGGCTAATGTTACAACACTGCAGAGGCTTATTACCACTCTGGCATCTGGCAGGGCAAAGACAGAATGGTAGGGAGTGAGCAGAGATAAATGAGAAAACACAGGAGAAATGGGAACACCTATCCCTGGAACATCTACTCTCTTTGAGGACCTCTTGCCACTACAGTCTGGCACTCACTGCATCCTGGAACTGCTAAAAACATCTTCTCCTCTGGGACACTGGCTCTCCACTGGCCAAAGCTCACCAGGAGTGTAATTCCATATCTTTCAGTGAAATTACATAATATAAACTCATGTTTTCCTGAGTGAAAGAGTTCCCTATTAATGCTCATAAGCTTATGTAGCAAATCTTTTGGGAAAATTCAGTGATATGAAGAATGCTCTAGGTTTCAGCTGACCTAAAACAATGCAACATACTATTGCTTCACACTGGCACTAAGCACACACTCTAATTCAAGGTTGTTCAGAAGCAGAAACAAAGCAAATTAAAAGCAAGCAGTTACAAACAAGAGGATTGGTGTTTCACTCCATATGATTAACCTTATTCTCATTGCCTGTGCATCCTTTGGAGTTTATGGTCCAAAAGGTAACTAAACCTTTTCAATATACTCCTGGTCACTAAACCCGTGCTTAGAACATAATTTTGATAAAATAATGCACAGCTTTGCTGTAACTAGCCTCTGTGAACTCGGGGGGTGGGGGGTTTGTTAGGATTCTTGTTTTTGTTTTTTGTTTTTTGAGGATTTGTTGTTTGAGGTTTTTTTTGGGTTTTTTTTGTTTTTTGCAGTTGCAGTTGCAGGTAAGTATTTGGTTTCTGACTGCTCATCTGACCTTATGGTAAATTCAGCTGGTATTTTGATGGCTCATCTGTGGTGTGGATTTTTGGCAGTATGAGAATTACATAAGTGGTTGTTTTCCCAGTACTGAAAGAAGAATGGCACCTGCTGAGGCATCCATGCCAGGGGGTGTGCACTGCTCATCAGCAGCGATTCTTGGATAAAAAATGAGTAAGAAAAGAAGCCACTGCCTTTGAGATGACATTTGCTTTCACTGATCAGCAGAATTTGAACCTGTGACCTTCAGTGTCATAACACAGATTACTTAAGTAATGTCATTAACTGGCAGAAGGAAGGTGTTACACCTTAAGGAGACTGGCAAAGTCCACACCAGTTTTATAAACCTGTCAAACCAGAATATTGGGATGTCATAAAAAGACGCTGACAATTTCATTAAATTGCTGGTTTATGTTTACGTAATGAGAGTTTTAATGTATCTCAGGTTTGAGGAGGAAGAATGAGGTTTCCTAGTATGGTATAAAGGTTACTTTTTTCTTCATGTGTTCCTATTGCTAAAGGAATAGAGCGTCTAGCAGAAAGGAATCCTCAACTGAGCCTGAAGAAAAGTCTGCATTATGCAAGACTTGCAGGGAATGTGGACTTCCCACAAGAATAGCACCTAGGCTCCCTCCCAACCTGATGACTGGTTGCAGTCCTCTGGTCATTATAATGAATAAATGAAAGACAAGCAGGCAAGCACTCAAGAAAGAAAGCACAAAATTGCACTGATGATTCGTTCCCTTTCTCTTAAGCTGGGCAATTAAGACTTTCTGCAACTGCAGGCTGTAGACATCAAAGGGAAAATCCCCAACTGATCACTTCTACCAAACTTAGGCAATGTTTATTTAAATTCCCTTTAGGAATTGTCTTGTAGTGCTGCAAAAGCCCAGCAGATTTTATTCCATGGGGAATTACGGCAGAGGCAATGAAGATGACAAAAGAGGTTGCATTCCATTTCAGTCATCATTAATGAACAACGGTACTCAAATGTATCCTCTGATAAAGGCTTTTTTGGCTAGAGCTGGGCTCAAAAGGGAAGCAAAAAACAAGGCTCTCTCAGGTACATCGTGGCTCTGTGCACAGTGGGGACTGAATAGAAGGAAATGCATAACCTAGCCAGCCCGTGATAACAGCTTCCACCTAATCCCCAACCAACCATCCCCAGCCTCCAAGCCCTCACTGGGGATTTTGGAAGCTGACTGATAGGTTTGCAGAAACCATCTCCTATATATTTCAAAACATTTTAGAGGGATTCTGGCAACTGTTTCCCCAAAGAGGCTCCTTAGCTTTTCCTTTAATTGTTTGATAGCTGACTTAAAAAAACCCCAAAAAACCAGTGCATGTCCGAAAGACAGAATTGCACCTGCAGTCAAGGTGCACTAACCTTGGAAGCTACAGGCAAATATGGCAGTTGAAAGTTCTCAAGAAAACAGTTCATAAACCACACCAGCTGATATCAAATGCAGAACATAGCCATATAAAGAAGAAGGTTGGCTGAAATCATTGCCAGAAAACCGTCCTCATTGATGGAGTCTGCCAACAATAAGTGATGTAAGAGCTGGCTCTGAGTGAAGCCGTGAATGTGATGTCTGGCAGTATTTCTTGAGAGATGTTCACATCACAGCAGCTGAAGACTTACAGGTCATTACTAAAAAAAGATGCCTGAGGATAAACTTATGCAGCCTGACTCCTGTGGCCATCAGGAAATATCTTGTGTGTGTTTCATTTCTCTGTTCTGTGCATTTGTCTTGGTCTGGCTTGAGCATTGTAACTCATGTACAATGAACCAAATCATCTAAGACCTTCCTGCCCCTTTAGTTGGCACAGGAAGGTGGCATGAAGTAAAGTGGGGAAAACAAAATGTGCCTGTATCCCAAGTGATTGCAGTGCATGATCAGTCAAGCGCAAATGCACAGTCAGCCGCACTAAGAACTGTAGCAGCTGCAGGGTGAAAGCACATCACCCTCTGCCACCCCTGCTGTGACTCGGAGATGGGCAGCTGCTCCAGGAGATGGAGGACGCCACAGCTGCTCATGGCTGAGAGAGCATCACTCGGTCTCCCCAGAGCACCTCTGGACAAGAGTAACCCAGCTGTCTTTGCAACAGAGCCTTGTTACCTGTTGCTGGAGTGGGGCCACTGTGTGTCGATTCACCAGCGCTTTTGGTCTCACGCTTTGAAGGTAACTTGAGCCTCTGCCTTGGGCAAGCTCCATTCCTTCCTGCTGCCTGGTGTGCCTAGCTGCCTGAAACCTTGGAGCTGCAGGTTCTTTGCCAGGACACTGTTCAGACTAGCATATCTACCTCTGACTGGATGAGCCCATTGTCATCCTCTCTGCTTCTTGGCATGTGCCCTCTCTTGTTCAATGCTTGGCAGATCTGCTTGATGTTTCTCGCTGCCCTGTCCCATGAATAGTGCCAGGGAAAGGCTGCCCTTCACAGCAGCCCCAAGCAGCATGGACAGAGCCTGGATCCAGCCAAACTGCCTGGAGTGCCCCACTGGGAGGGCTGAGAGGGGCAGAGAGTGGTGCATGAACACATCTCAAGTGGGTGTTTGAACCTTTGTCACACATGCTGCTCCAGGGAAAGGAAAAGGGCACTGAAATGAAATTCAGGCATTGTCAAACTCTTTCTCTGGAAGCAGGGTTTTTACTCTCAGCATGGTGTGTATTTCTGGTCTTATTGTCCAACAGAATGGAAAAGGAAACAAATATTTAGAAGGTTGCAGGGGAAGTAGAAAATATCTTGAGAATTAAATGAACTAAGGATAAAGACTCTGTGAGTGAGTGAGCCAAAGTATCCTTCAGTCTAATGCTTAAAAAAACTGATGGATTTTATGAAATGAGATCATGGCTTCTCCCTAGTTTAAGAAAGCATAATCACATAGTGAAATAATAGCAAAGGCCAAACTAATGTGCATTACTTGGCAAGTGCAGCAGGCCAGCCAGATGGATAACCAGTGTGCTCCAATTCAAATGGCAACCTGGGTAAAGTTCAGCAGCTGGGCAGGAAAAAGAACAGCATGGGCAAATACTTGCCAAGCACATGCTCAACAACTGCTGCATGTCTTCCATGGCAAAACCACGCATTCCCAGGCTCCTTCCCTGTAAGGTGAAGCCCATGAAGAGAGGGCTGTTGCTATGTGGCTCCAGTGTGTTGTGCGTGACTGCATTTGTGTCTGCAAAATGGCCCATTTTTCTACAGTGATACAGTTCTAGATTACAAATAATTTAGATAACACAGTAATTAGGGCAATGTAAATATATGATCTAGGCAGAAGATGAATTCTTTCCAGATGAGAAAGTTCCCTTTGGACCAAGCCACGTTGCCAGAACATCTCATGGGTGCATGTTTGTTTCTCTGTCCCTCTGAAGGACCTTCAGTCCTCTCATCTGTTGAATTGGCATCTCTCAGTGGCACTAAGTTCACTTTGAAATGTAGCTGATAAGTAATCAGGAAAAAACCTTTTCTGCAGACAGAATATTATCTGAGGACTCTTGTCTGCAGAGGATTCTCTTAGGATAGGCCTTCACCCAAAAAATTTCAAGTCCATGACACACTTTCAAGTAGTCCAGGATTTTTCTTTTATTTTCTTCTTTGATTTTGCTTGTCATGCCATGATTTCATCAGTCTAATTTGACTTCATAAAATAATTTAGTTTGTGGCACAGAAGCAGGAACATGTGAACTGCTTGTAAATACTTCAAACATCATGAAGGATTTATTTTCTGGGAGGAACTCTTATGTACCTGGTGTAGGTATGCACGTTGCAGATAAAAGTCCTCTAAAAAATCCATCTACCATGAAGCAAAAAGTTCTCTATCAGCAGGAACCCCACTCTTGCACTAACTTTAGAAATTCCCATGCATCATTGCAGAAGAACTTGCACATTATAAAAACATTTCAAAGCCAGTTGAAATGAAGAGCAGGATAGAGAAAAATATAGATTCCCTTATGATGTCTGTCTGTAAAGCAATTCTGAGGACTTATCCAGAATCCAGTATGTAGTACAGGCCATTTGATTTCTAGGAGGGTATGGCAGAACTGAAGGAGTTTGTACATGGGTGATGGGACAGAGCAAAGACTCAGAAAAACTTTCATATGTCAGAGAAGTTGAAAAAGTTGGAGTCATTGGGCCTAGACCAGAGAATAATAAGAAGGGACACAGTACAAGTCTGTAGAAATATCAAAGACCTAGAGAAGATAGATATGGAGCATCACTGCTCATGCAGTAGCAAGGGAGCGTTCAATAAGTGGAGAGAGAGCAAACACAAAACTGGCAAAGGACACGCTTTTTTCTCACCAAGCATAACCGGGCTGTGGAATCAAAGTAATCAAGAACCTGCAGAAAATGACAAAGGAACTCATATTTTAATAAATGTGAGGAACATATGTTTCTGGCATTGCATAGCACCTACCCCATACCTAACACAGATTTGAAAAAAAAAATCTGCAAAGATGTATTACAAACACCATGTCCTACTTTGCAGAAATGTGTTTATAGTCTTTGGGATTTAAAAACTTTATAGCCATTTGCATCATTATGAGGAAGAAATTTCTTCTGATGAGAATAAGAAAACAGGCTAAGAAGAGCACTTGCGCAAACTCAGGGCAAGCACAAGCTCCTGTCTGGATCTGAACTAGATTAATTTTGATATTCTGTCAGTACTCTCCAATTCTCCTAGAAAGGTGTTATTCCTTCAAAAATGGTTTTGTTTCTGACTGTTCACTGAAGAAAATATGCAGAAAGAGGGGACATTCACTCTGCAGCATAGCTGCTACCACAAAAAATAGGAAAGCAACACAGTAATGATGATCTTCTGTGTCTTTTTTTTTCCTTATTTTTTTAACAACTGAATGCATACCACTAAATGATCTTTTCCTTGATCAGTGGACTGTGGAGCATGCTGATAGCACTGTCAGATAGCAGTGTCTGCCACACAGTATAGAGAAAAAAATAAGTTATTATCTGACGTTTACAGATTAGAGGCTGAGGCACACGGGTTTATTAAACAGCTGAAGCCTGCGCTTGAACCAAGAGCTGAATCTGGATCTCTAGGGCCACATTAACCATAAGACCAACATTCATAACCTTAAACTGTGCTGTCAAACTGTGTCTCAAACTGTAATGGCAATACCATAGCAGCTAAACAGAAAACTTAATTCTAAGGCTCCAAAGAGCAATGTTAAAGTATCCTTTTCCATATCATTCCAGTAGTGTTCAGAGACGCTGTCTTTGGTTGAGGACTCTGTTCTGTTAGACACTACATAAACTTAGCAAAAGAGGTGCTCAGCCAATCAAACAACAAAATATAATTCATTAAAAAGAGTAATACCATATTTAATCCTATACATTAAAGGAGTTATTTCCTTAGTAGCTATGTGCAAGGATTGCCTGTAGCCTGTACACAGAGAAGTTCTTTGGTGTATTATTCCTTGTTTTGATTGCATACCCTGCTCAAAAGCCTACTGATATTTCTGAAATTCTTTTCCTTGCTTTCTGAAATTCCTTCCCCTGCTTTATAGCATTTCAGACTTCACACTATAAAAAAAAGCTGAATCATGTTGTGCTTGTGTGAACAAAAAGTAATCTAGCACCATTTTGAAGTTTTTCAAGTAGAACTTGTCCTCAACTCTCATACAAAAGTACGTAGTGGTAGGATAAGAGGCAGAGAGTAGGTTTAGANAGTAGAACTTGTCCTCAACTCTCCTTATACAAGAGTACGTAGTGGTAGGATAAGAGGCAGAGAGTAGGTTTAGATCAGATATTATGAAGAAATTCTTTATGGTGATGGTGGTGAGGCACTGGCACAGGTTGCCCAGAGAAGTTGTGGATGCCCCATCCCTGGAATTGTTCAAGTCTAGGTTGGATGGAGCTCTGAGTAGCCTGGTTTAGTGACAGGTGTCCCAGTTCACAGCAGGGAGATTGGAAGTAGATGACCTCTAAGGTCCCTTCCAACCCAGCCCGTTCTATGATTCTATGATTGTAGTTTTTTTGTCCTGTGGTCTAAAGACCAGGGACTAGGGTACTCTCTGGTAAATTTGATGTGCTTCTCTTGGTAAGCCCAGGTTAAAACAAAGACTGTGAGGCATAAAGTCAGAATATAAACAATGTCTGACTACTTTTACTGTGCCTGTGTCAGATATTTTGTACTGTTTTAGAAAAAATAAAAAGGTGTTTTAATGAAGATCTAGAAAAGATTGTCACAGATTTAGATGGTGTTCATGCTTTAACAGACAGCCCTTAGGTGAAAATCAGACTAAAGCATTGAATTTTCTTAGTCTGACTGCTTTTGTATACTATAACATAACTGTCTTCAGCCTCAGAGCTGCAGGAACTTTCCACCCCCAGCCCCCATGCAGCCTGGCTAATGGAGAAATTCCTCCTGGGTGGGTGAAAAATTTAAGTCAGGTCATAGCAGGTTCTTGCAGAGTGATACACTATCAGCAATACATAATGAAAATTCATCTCATGTTGTGAAACATATTGAACTGCTAAAATAAACAAAGTGCTGGCAGGGAATGTTCTTTGAGGTTATCTTTAGATTGAATCTGCTTGGACTTTTGACACCTACTCAGCAATGTCTCTTGGCACACGAGAAACATCTTATCAAAATGCTGAAAATGTTTAGTCAGTAACTAATTTATTCCCTCATATGTCTTTGTTTCCTGAATTCTCTCCCTCTTTCTCTCTTATTTAGTGTTTGGATGCTCAGCTATAACAATGTAATAGGCAGGAGGTGAAGGAGATACAACTTGTTACCTTGAGAAGAACTTCCCTCTCAATGTAAAAGGTCTTTCACAAAATAGTCTATCACTAAGTTTAATGCCTCCACTGTATTAATTTCACATGTTACTACTGTAATGTTATGTGCATTTATTTTACACAGACATGACCCCTAGTTTTGCCCAGTGGTGGGCAAATTGGTAGTTTTAAAGGAGTTATATACTTACGCATAATATGTACAAACATTAGTGTGTTATTTAAAGCACTCAGTGTGACACAGTACATGCTCATGCTTATCTTACATTAAGCTTGAAAGCTAAGAGTAAGTGTAAGAAACTAGCCAAAACTAAAACCAAGCCAAAACAAAGGTGGTACAGAAAATGACACATCCCACACATACAAGGGACCTAAATAAAATCTGCTGTACTATGGTACAAATAGCACCATAACCACAGCTGCAAACTGATGACTTCCTCCAGAACACAGATTTATCACCTACTTAATCATCAGCACTCTTCTTTATTAATTGCAATTTAGCATCCTCACAAAATACAATCGTACACTGTCTGCAAACCTCCTAACTCTCTCACCTCAGGATTTTATTTCTGCAAGTGCTTGCTTCATGTATTCTTTAAGGTCTAACACTGACCCTCCCTACCCAGTCCTTGAACTACTTCAAGACAAAACAACAGAAAACTTAATTCTAAACAAAAGATAGTACAACTTAAGTACACAAAATATTTCAAAAGTAAAAAGAAAACAGAGATATGTCTTTTCTGGCTGCAAAATCCCAGCAGGAAAGCTAAGTTAGGACTTCAACGGAACAGCCAAAATATTTGTACTTCAATCTGAAGGTGTGAACATGGAGATATATTTCCAAGGACGAAAGCAAGACTGTAAATTTTGAGCTCCTGGGACCTACTGCAAAAAAAGAGTCAGAAAATTCTCCTTAAATATTGTTTCTGCTAAACAAGAGTAAAGCAAGGATGTTTCAAAGGTTATAAAGGAAAGCATTCCTTTTCCATAATGGGTGAGCTTACTGTCTTAGAGGGAATCTGCTGCAGAAAAGGTTTAATAGCAGTCAAGAGCATACTTCTTACTGTGAGTAATTACAATACTAGACTTCACCTAAAAAGTAATAATGTTTTACATCTCATCGTACACTACATGCGAGTTTTGCAGCATTCCCATGTTACGGAATTAGAGCAGTACAGACTCCTTTGGTGCAACAGGGTTGAAACAAGTCTTTAAAGTAAGTGAGAGCTTTATGTGTGGCTTCATTCTTTAGCCCAGCCAGCTTTATTGCAATCAGGCATCATACATAAACCTTATTCTCCCCAGATAGGTTTTGTTGCAGTCGGTAGCCAGGAGGAGAGATACTGCACTAAAGAAGAGTGCAAGAGGAAATGAAAGAAAATAACACACTCAGAGGAATTTTTATTGAATTCCACTTTATATTCCCTGTCCTTAAAGAATGTGGTGTTATTTCCAAACGTAGTCTCATCAGGACAGACTTTAGCCAAATAACCCCTCAAGACAAGTAGATTTTAACCTTGGTCTTCAGAGTACAGGTGCAGAGAGCTCTCTCCTGTGTAGAGGGAATTGCCTTTGTTCCCAGGGTTTGACTCATAAAGTTTTCAACACAAGAATTAAGTCTCTGACTTTTTCTCACATTAACATCTTAGCTTGCTTGGCTTCTGTGGCAATGAGATTTTAAAAACAAAGCCAAAATCTCCTCTGTGTAAAAACAGCTCTTTCCAGAAGGGGTTTGCAGAGCAACATATGTATTCTATTTTACCATAATTCTTCTCTCTCCACCTCTCTACTCCATTGTGGTCAGGTTTCCCATAACTGTTCTTATTGTAATATGTTCCCGTTCTTTTCCATTTTCCTTTTACTTTAATAGATTTTTTCCCCCTTCAGGTTTCCTTCCGTTATAGAGCAGGGACTTGCTGGCATTTTACTTTGTATGAAACTTCCAAATATACCCTATTTCCAAAGGTTCCTCTTTAGTAGGGAGAGGGAAGTTAACTTTCCTTGTTATGGCTTCCATTAATTGTGCTTCAGCAGGTCACAGGAAAGCTCAAGGTGTGCACAAAGTTGATTCTATAAATCACTAATAATGAAGATGAAACCTTCTTGTGGAGTCTCCTAGATGGAAGTGATTACCACAGTAAAATACCATATTTGCAAGAAAAATAGTGTAATAATAACTTGGTGGGGTTTCATTTTACTGCTGTAACTTAGAGATGAATACTCAGGTGCATCAAGAGCTTTAACAATGTATGTGTAGGTGGCAAATTATCCATAAAGAACCTACTGGATTGTGGATAATGTTCATTTGATATTCTCAAGGATAACCTACGCCTTTGTGCACGTGTCATCTCATGTCCTGTGCTCGTGACATCCAGCAGGAATATTGAAAGTACAGCGTGCTGGCCACTTCCCTGAGCATATACATTCCTCATCCTGTGAGCAGTATGAACTCCTATGGAGCCAGGGAATAAAAAGCATTGATTAAAGTCACAATGACATAGAACAAGCTAAACATCAGGTCAGGGGCCTGCATGAGTCTACCTTACAACATTTCTGTGCTCTACATTAAACTTCTTACTGGAATCACTTTGGTGGCTGATGAATCAGAAACATGAAAAGGAAACACATAAAAGAGAGGGAGGCTTGTGATCCCGCTTTTTTTTACCTGCAAATATTTGGTACAAAGTTATGAGATATCTATTAACGTAGCATCTGGATTCCTGCACTCCCTGCTCCATCCACCATACACCAAAAGTGATCTCTCTCTTGGTATCTCTGTCCTTAGGAACATTTGATTGTTTCATGTTAAGCGAAAGAACTCTAATAGAAAGTGTTAAATATCACAAAAGAAGTAAAAACTTTCATGCTTAGCCAAGTGTTGTTATTTATCTAACAGCACTTCTTAAAGTAATCCATGCAATGGGATATTAGAGCTTTTGCTTTTAATTGACAGCTGGGTATTGACTTGTATTAATAGAAGATAAACAGCCATAAGCTTGCATGAAAGGGAAACCTCCCCCTGCCCTTCTCAAACATCCCCAGGCCTCAGATAGGATTGTATTCATCCCTTCAATGATTTGAGAAGTATAGCATATATTCTCAGAACAAAATGGTATTTAGAAAATTTTTAAAAATATATGGCTCTTTTTAAGTGGCAGAACTAAAAATCTGTCAACAGATTACTCTTTTCTGGATGCTTCATAGTACAAAAAACTATTTCTTATGCTTAAAAGAAAGACAACTATAAATACTTTAAAAAAAACATGCTGGCTATTTTTCTAAGCATTTTCATTCTGAACATTTTATACATGGAGAAGCAAATTCATACTTCTGAATAGTCATACAACATTCTAGAAGAAAATCAAGACTTTTTTTTGTCTTTTTCTATGTCTTTCTTTATGATGTACGGCAGGAAACCCTGGAATATATTAATCTGATCCCTAAACACCATGTCCTTGAAAACATTAGAGGATCATTAGGAAAGATACTCCCAATAGTTCAAAATCCTTGTTTGTACCATGAACAGCAAATCCAAAATAGTAAGTGAGTTACTAAATATAATGGACTTCAGAGATTTGCCAAGCTCTTTGTACTAGGTGTTTGGCAGGTTTTACCCTTGATCTCCTGCTAGGGACCTTAGTGTGTTTATCGATCTTTGTCACCCTGAGGTCAAATTACAGCTACGTGGAATTGCACCCTCCAGCCACTCAGAAATTATAGCTGAGTCAATGCAGCAGGACTCAGTCCCTCAGCTGTGTTTTCCAGCAAGAACTCGTGAGCTCCAGGGTCCTGGCCACCAGCTGGCCAGCTCCCAAGTGAAGCTTGAGTTATTCTTCAAATGGGCTGCTACGGGGACTCTTTTTTTCCGTATGTACCTCTGTTACAATCAGACAATAACGTTCAGCCTGGCAGTTGCTTCTTTCTCTGAAGTGTTGGGACTGGCCAAAACCTGAGGTTTTTTCATGTATCACTCGTAGCTGCATGTTCTATCTGCCTGAAAACAGCTCTGAAAACCTCTCCCAGAGCACCTCCCATTTTCCTGTCACTGTCTCCCTGTCAGAAGTGACTTTCCATCCCATTCAGAGAGTTCAGCTTTGACCAGCAGGAGCCATGCAGGTCAGCCCAAGCAGTGGGCACTTCTGGATGGGGATGGGCTGGGGCAGAGGCCACTTCCCCTCTTGCGAAAAAGTCTTTAATGGTAACAGATCGCTTGAGAAAAGGTGTTAAAATGGTGAGCTAGGATATGAAACAATTTCTTAATGAGAAAGTGAAGAGCATCTGCATGTATTTTTGAACAAGGCTTTAATAATCTATTTTATACTAGCTGGGGTTTTGCTTATATAAGCAGATACGCAAATCAGGACCAAGTGCTCGCATAAACCAAAAATACAATCCAATGCATATGTTATTTAGCTGCATCATTAATAGCCAAACTGCCATTTGTTAACAGACTAAATTGCAATCATCAGCTTTTGAGCATTATTTTAAGGAAGTTTCATAATGCAGAAATTTCACATCTTATTAAGTCATTGAGAATTTCCTCAAAATGGAAAAGTAGAAAAACAAATTCTTTTTTGTCCTAAACAAGACTTTTTTTTAGTTACCTAAATCTGCTTTGGCAGTTTTAAAGTGGAAACACTTTGGGTTTTTTTTGTTTCCATTTCATTTCAGGTTTTATTACACCTCTAGCTGGACTAAGCTTTATTTGTTTATAGTAATCACTTTTAAAATACCACCTTGAGATGCAAATGTTCTTTTCTATTCTCTGCATGCTCAAGTGCCTTTTGTATCCTAAACTTTGTGGAAGTAGTCTTATGATTAAATTGATTTAAAGCAAGTGCATGCACCTGGCTGTATATAATAAGGGGATGATAGAATGATGTTGATGATGTAAACTCAGAAGGGAAGTAATAATGTGCATTAGAGCATTCTATTCTCCACTGATTGGCTGTGTTTTATTTCAGCTGCAAACAACAAACACAGCAGGAGATACATCTTGCCCAGCCCCTGAACTGAACATCTTGCCAGGCTTAGCTTGCTTAGCACACAGCACTCCTGCCCTGACTGTGCTGCTCACAGGCTGCCAGGAGTGACATGCCAGCTCTCAAGGGAGAGCTTGTTTGAAACCCAGGGGCCTCTCCTGGCCTACTTGTCCTGCAGAAAAAAAAGACTCTTGAGAAAAGGAGTTGCATCTTTCCACAGTCCCCTGCGTCCCTATCCTCTGAGCTGAAGATGCTGAGAAACGGCAAGCCCAGCATCTCCTGCAGGCTCTGATCCACAGGGCACCAGTGAGCATTTCTGTCCTGCCCATGGGAGTGGACTGCCAGGGGCTGAGAAGCAATCGCCTCATCAGCAGAGGTGAACATATGAGGTCAGATATATGAGGAAACAACCGCAGGCTTCATCTCAAGGTCAAGCCAAATTTGTTGGAAAATATTTCAAAATATGCCACTTAGGAGAAGAAAAAATCTAACACTGGGCAGTTTCATTACCTCTGTCTCAGTGTTTTTTGAACCAAAGTGACAAATTGCTCTTGGATTTTCTTTGTTGCATTTTAAGGAAGAGCAGAACAAAAAAATGCAGAGTGCACAAGAAACTGACTTCCCATGAGAGATTTTTTTTTTTAGTTTTTCAGGTCAGTGTGGTCCTTGTGGTTAGGTGACATCTCACTAAAAATCCAGACTCATGTCTGGCATCTGTTTGAAATGAAACTGCAAATCCAACCTTTACCAAAGAGAACTGTAATGCTGATTGTTCTTATTCTACCTACATCCTCTATGCAAATGACATCATCAAGTACCTAAAAGACCTGACATCATCACAAAATTGCATTCTACCTTCTACTGTAAAAATAGATCATCATTATTTCTGTAGTCTCTAAAGAGAAATTGATTTTTTGTGCCTTCTGTGAATGCTGCAATGCTATTTTAGTGTAATGCTTTTATGTCTATAGAAGCCAATTGCTTTGACCCTGAAGTCTTTCTTGCAGTACTGCTGACTTGCTGAATCAGAGTTCATTCATATCCTCTTGCCAGAGAATAATATGCTGAATGCAAAACTTGCTATAATAGCAATATAAAAAGTGCCATAACACAAAAGTAAATAAAAGAAAAAATGGAAAATAAAATAATAATAAAAGACTTGTCAAGTTCAAGCAAATGTGTCACTTTACATGCCACAATTTTAAGTATTGCTCTTTATCCCTGAAATGTTCATATGAAATCTTTATCTGGCTTCCCCTGGTGTTTCAGTGATGATAAGGACACTGAAGTCAGGGAATTCAAGTCTGATTCTTTTGTCACCCTTAATTACTCCCATGGAACGTTAAAACTTCATAATAGTATAAAATGGTTACAGAGTGATGGAGGTTCCTGAATTTCTCCTAATTCCACTCTTAAAGATGTCATTTCTATGTGGCTGTGTCTACATCTCAGAGATGTCCAACAGTACTTTAGGTATTATAACATTAAAGTTCTTGAAGTATCAGAAATTCAATTTCCTGTCAGGAAAAAATTCTGAAAGCCCTGATGCTACCAAGGACGCAATTTGGACTTAATGCCTGGTTGGAAGCCCATGCACACCAATGCAGATTAATCTCGGCCTTTCCTTTCCTTTCTGAGTGCATCAGCCACCCTGGCCTCCCTGCCACCCTGGCATCCAGCGTTCCACACGCTTGGTACGTGGGGTCACACGACAGGATAGAAGTTTTCTCCTGCTGCAAAGGCACCTCTCAGCCGTGCCAGATGGTTTGTTGTGCCTGGGATTCACGTGACCTCTAACCACGTGGGCCTGTACACTCATTCTTGCCTTGTGTCCAGAGGAAGAGTACTGGGAATTCAAGGGATACTCATGTACTCCCTTTCTTCCCTCTGTCCCCTGAGGGAGTCATCCTGTCCTGCTTGCTTAGACAACATTGAATACAGCACAAATCTGACCGTTTGCTGACCTCTACTCAGATGGAGATGAATCCTCTCTGAATCAAAGCACACATAATTGGAGCATAACTCACAATCTTCAGTTAACTCCTTTAAAAAAGGAGTTCAGAGTCCTGCCCTGCCTGTTGCAAGCAGGATGGTGTGCAGCTGGGGCACTCTAGAGGCAGCCACATTCAGCCCCCTGCAGCCCCTCCAAGAGGCAGGGGATGAAGTCACCCCACCTAGCAGGATGCAGCCCCCACCACCCTCTGGTCAGGGGGTGAGGGAGCAAGCTGAGAAGGCAAGAAGAGGGAAAGAAGGTGGGAACACTGAGATGCATCCTGACTTCCATAATCCTAAATTCCCACCCTGCATCCCTTCCTTTCTACACCTTTTTTCTGAGTTACTCGACCTTCTCCATACAGGGCAGGGAGAGTCTGGGAAGCTAAACAAGGACTTTGAACCCCTGCTAAACCCTTTGGGTCCTGAGACACCAAAGTCTTGTTGAGAAACTAGGCATCGGTTTCAGTGCACTCTCGGGCCAATGCCAGCTATAAGCAGGCTCCTGCACAAGGTGGTCACACTACCTTGCTCTCCGCTGGCAGATGTATGAAGTGCAAAATTCATCATGGACAGTAAGACCAACAAGTGCTTGCGTGTGCTTGAATATCTGTCTACCTCTATAACAATTTTCTTAAACTCTTGCACCAATCAGATCTTCAAACCATGAAGGACTCCTTTCTGTTTTTTATTTCTTCCTGCATTCAGAAGCAGTGCATTCAGAAGCAGCATTTGCTAATGATACTGCAATGAATACAACCTAGAAGTAGAAAAGCATGAAACTCAGAGGAAGAAATAAAGAGGGGGGATTTTTCCAGCCACAACTGAAGCAGAGGCTTATTGGATTTCCAAAAGATTTTGGCCTTCAAGACTCCAAATATTTGTTGACATATTATACAGCTGAAAGAAGGCTCCTTGGTAATAACAGATAAATTGAAAACCTGTATTCACAAGTTGAATTCCTCTTTTAAGAGACATTATTGAAAGAAAGGACTCTGTCTGCATACCAGCTCCAATTCTATATCCCATTAATTCCATTATCAGCCTTACTTTCTTCTCCTGGGTGGACTCCTCCAAGATGCTCAGACTTCCCCTGGCAATGCCCATAGTGACACATTTTTCCCAGCAGCTCCCTTGCTGCAGTGACCTGGCCACATCAGGGCATGTGCTGGGCTTACAGACCCCATGAAACACCTAAAGGCACCTGCCAGGCACAGCAGGATCACGGGATGAGGCCTCCCCACTGCATTCCTTGGCAGCTTAATAAGGGAGGCAGTTAGGGAGTCACAGTTTATTCACGGATCGGCTGGAGAGTGTGGGTGTGCAGTGCAGTCCTCTTCCCCCTCATGGGACGCTCGGTTTCCCACAGTGTGGTTATGATAGAATAACCCTGTGTATGTACACTGTTGAGTAGGGCTTTGGTACACAGCTGGTTACTTACAGATGTAATGAGACCATTTAAGTCAGATTCTTGACAAAACAGAAGTTTTATCCGATCAGTTGTTAACATGGACTTACAGCCATCCAAATCCTACTGCACCTCAAGTCAGTGCCTTGCCTGCATTGCTCCTGCTTTTGAAACTAGTGGATTGGAATGGAAGTCTGCCATGTCTCAATGCTCAGCAATCAAAATAGTCCATAAAACAAAATAGTGTCAGCTGTCTGACACTAGATTGCATTCAAGAGTGTAGCAAAAAACAGAACTGACTTTGTGATGCTACTCCATCTCACCTTCTGATATTCTAAAACAATTACACCATGTCTAGCTTCAGAACAATTTTTTAAAGTCTTATATAGTTTCCAGGCACTGCTCCTATCAGCGTCCATGAGCTTTAGGATTTTGGCTTTCTCTTTCATGTCACGTGTTCCCAGATGAAACACAGGTTTCTAGACAGTTATGTTCAATATCCTGTTTGAGGGATAGGAGAATATTTTTATTTTTGTAAGAGAAATAAATAGAAGGAAAGGTAGAAAGGAGAGCAATACATTAATCTAGAATTCACTGTCACAACAAGTAAGCAGTGTTATTTTAGGAAGCTCTTCAGGAACCGGATTCCCTTAGTCTGTTAAGTCATTAAAAATAAAGCATTAGTCAAATCCTCTCTTGGTGTGGTGGTCATACTGGGCAATCCTCTTCTCTGCACATCCATGGGAGAAGTGACCCTGACCTGCAATGAAAGCCATCCCAATGTTTGGGGGCATAACTGGGTATAAATGACTCACTAATCCTTTAATATTTCCGTTCACAATGAGGATCAGGTCTAAATGACAATGACATGATCCTTTTTTGAAATGAAAGGGATGAGTCCTTCTTGTCTGCTACTCAATGCCTTTGTTACTGTTGTTCTTATATTCTAAATAAGATGGTAACTACAGCCAAGCAGAGCAGGGAATAGTAACTCTTTAATTTGTTCCAGACGTGTCTGATGAGACAATACCTCTCACCACATCTTTCATCTGTAATAATTAATGTCAGCATATTGATCGGCTGAGGCAGCTGAAGTAAAATCAGGCTTCTACCACACATGGAAAATCTGACTATGCAGTTTACAGAGCAGCTGGGCTGGGCTTTGCAGGGCACAGTCAGAGTTGAGTTATCTATGGAAATGCAGCATTGTCCCCCCATCCCAAGCAGAGGGTGTGTGGCTGACATCCGTTCCCTGTGGGAGAATGGGAACATGCTAGTTTGGCTGCATTGCTGAGGAAAATAAAACAGATGAAGCTGTGGCGTAGGTCCTGTGAATGACGATGCTGAAAGAGTACTAGTCTGCCTAAACTGCCTGACCACAGCCCCACATAAATAACAGATGAGTGTGCAGGGAAAAGAGATCCTGGTCATCTAATAAAGATGACCACACAGATGAAATCAAACAGACCCAGAGTGGGATTTAACCATGTTACCAAAGCAACCTGCAGCTTGTAGACATCTGAAAACAAATTTACATAGGGTTCATGCTGACTTCTACTAATCTGTCAGGAAATCCTGGAGGAGGACAGCCTGCCTGGAAGAGCCCAGCAGGGTAGCAGGCATTACCTTCGCTGGCAGCAATCCACAGGGGAGGGCTCCTCCAGGACTGCCAAAGGATGTGCTGATTCAGGGACACCCCTCAACCCTTTCCTTCCCATCAGTGGGGTGGCTATGGGGCAGAAATCTCAGAAAAGAGCTAACAACACCACAGTACTACTTCTGTGAGCAGTGACAGTGCCTTGACTGCATGAAGATGAGATTAGCTCTATCTCTGTACCCTGCTATTAGTGCATGTATCACCAGACCTGAAGCATACTACAGCAATGTGTTAAGACTCCATAAGTACTTCACTGAGTGACTCAAACATAGCTGGTGTATATTCAGTGCATTTCAGGAGAGAGGCTCATCCCTTTGGAGGTTCATCTGTTACCATTTTTAGTTTATGATATAAGAATTCAAGGGCAGTCTGTCATCAGATCATGAAGATGATCTCCTTATGCTTTATAGGTAAAGAGAGGTTGAGGTTTTTCTTTTTAAATTTAATTGGTGCTATTACTGTAAGATTAGCAAGTTCCTGTTTGTCAGACTTTTGATTGGAGTTCTAGGATATGTTTATACAAAGTCATGCTACCACCCCTAATGTGATGGCCTCAATAAATGCTATTACTTTGTCAAGTCAATACGACTTTATGGGCCTTGCGACTTGGAGGTTCTTCAGCAGTTCTATGCTTCAGTCATGTCAACACTGCTTGAAAGATCTAAAATACTTAGATTTAGACCAAAGCTCACGTGTCAGCTGAAATCTTGCTGGACATCACTGAGTTTAGTTTGTGTTCAGAAGCAGAATTAGACATATTTGATGTTATAAAATATTTCAAAGTATTAATTCCTAATAGGAATAAAGAAACATAAAATATTGAAGGCAATAAAGAATAATACATTTCCATTGCAACCTATATTTATACAGCAACTTTTTATGTAAAGACTAACCCAAGACTGCAAAGAGCTATGACTTAACAAGTAAAAATCACTTCCCACAACCTCAGCATAGTTACGTGTGCAGTAGAAGGAAACAGACCTTTACCAGCATGTCAGAGAACTGTGAGTTTGAATGTAAAGTACGGTGTCTCTGAAAATGTGGAGTAATACAGACAAAATGAAACTAATAACCCTAAATAGAATTTGGCGAGGAAATGAGGCTGACTCACTCTCCCACAAATTATATTGCCATCTTCTAACTTTTCCTACAAGATTAAAATCTAGTGTTTTACAAGACATTGTCTGCTTTTAATTGTCATAATATACCTTTACTGATCAGGGAAGTTGACATTTGAAAGGACTGTCCAACACAGGGGAAAGTAAAAGGCAAAAAAAAATCCCTGAAGTGTCCATTTCTCTGGTGTCCTTGCCTACTGTCTCAAGATCCTACCTCTACTCGATGCAATAGCAAAACCAGCTCTGATGACAACATTGTGGTGTTGTTCCACTTCCCATATTAACCTGCTGTTGGAAGAAGGCTGCTAGATTGCTTCAGAGATGTGCCGAAGCTACCAGTGACAATGGCAAACACCAAGGTGATTGTGCCACCAAAAAACCAACAGTGGTCTGGAAATATATCTTACATAAACTTGAAAGTTTTTTCCAATACAGCACTCTGTTTCCATGCACCTGTGCACTTTGGCTTAAATCTTCCAAGCACTGCTATTGCAAGGTGATCTTTATGACCATTAATTCAATAGCTGGATGGCAAGTGCACCATTCTGGTGTCTGACAGAGTCCACGCCAATGCTGAAAATAGCAACCTGAAAACGCTTAATCTTGATGCCTGTCTCTGAATCAATGAAGTGATCCAATTCATTTGTTTCAAGCAGCTTGGCCACACTGAGCTGTGAAGCTCTGGCTCCAGCATCTGATACATGTGAGATGTCTTAAAGGGAAATCCTTTTAATGTGCCAGCCCAAACGCTAGTCAATTCACCTTGCAATACATTCACTTTTAAATTAAAACAATAGTGTGCAACAAGAAGGAATTGCTTCATTGAACAAATGAACATATTATAGCACTTTATAAAGTGTTTTCTTTAAGATGATTAACAGAATAATTGAAATTCAATTATTTAGGTGTGTATTCCCAGGTAAATTCTTAGTTTAACATAGAAGATTTTATAGATGGACACAGTAAGATCATTTAAGGCAGGAAGACTGCTAATCTTGGATTTAGTAGCCCATTTAGATTACCAGGGAGGAAACAGCTCATCCTTGCTTGTGAGGCTCTAGAAATAGCCCAGACTTGATGTCACTAATGCTTAAAAATAAAGGTGTTTGCATTGATAGCAGACAAATCAAGTTATTGCTAAGAAAAGGGGAACACCCAAGGCACATTCTGTACCTGGCGTAAGAGAGGGATTCCCTACACACAGACTGAAAAGGAGACTCTATGGGGTGCAGCTTGACTGCTGAAAACCAAGCAATTTAAGAGTAAGAACTAGTCAAATAAAAATTGCACCAATGATAGGAGACTATTTCTGTGCAGAATTTTAGGGGGGATTTGTACTGAAATAGATCAGTTCCTTGTACACTCACTGCAGAGAGGTTGTTTTCTATCACACACACCTCTCTCCCAAGGCATCTTCCCCATTACCAGAAAAGTCAGCTATTCACATCATGTCCTCTCACGTCATTTTTAATCTATGATTTAGTTAAGCCAAATATTTAATTAGAGATTTCAATATAAAAGCAATTAGCAAGCTTCCTATGTATAAACCATAATTAAGAAGCAGTTTAGTAATAGAAGAATGACTAAGAAACAACATTTTGTTGAAATTCTGCTTAGATACTTTTGTGATATGTTTTATGCTGCTGATTTACTTTTGACTCACCCTCCTTGGCTAAAAAAACCCAAAATCTTCTGAAATCTCTCATTTTGGCTTGTAATTCTTATTGCTTTACAAATGCCAATGTGTCACTGTGCTACACGGTGCCATCACAACAGAGCAGCTTGTGGTAATGGCATCACATACCTACACCATAACAATGCAAATAAAAGTTTTGTTAGCAAGAAAATAGTTTCCAGAGTATTAAAATGTAATTGCAGGTTCCAGGATATGGACTCGCCTTGCTAAAATCAGGCGGATCCTATGAAAGCTGATGCTTCAGCCAAAGCACTTATTTGTAGCAGGATCCTTCATAAAACCAGAACAAGATAAACAGGAAACACTCTCTATGTCATCTAAATAATAAGCATCCTCACCAGACTTCTATTCATGTAGAGGTCATCGTGCAATTACTGTTTTATGGTTATGGGGTTCAGGTAAGAGGTAAGAACCACTTTGTCTGACAACTGAGAGGTATGAGTTTGTGGAGTAAAGTGATGAAGGAGGGATTAAGCTGCTGGAGGATGGGGCAGAAGGACGGAGAAGTAGGCGAGTGCTGAGGGAGTGGCAGCTGGGGTGCAGGACCTATGAGCTGTGCATGCCTGTGGCTTCTTGTGTCACTGAAATGGCGCAGAAAAAGAAGCAGGCGAGGAATTCAGGTCTGTGTCATTTACTTTATATCTGGTAACGTCTCAGAAAACTCTCCCCTTGGAAGCAATTTCAAAAAACACAGCAGTATCTTAAGGCAATTACAAATATCAGCTTACAAAGGAGTTAGCAGACACTCAACAATCTTTCAAAAATCAGAGATAAGGAAATACTGGCGATCTTAATTTCTGCCTCCAGAAATCATCTTCTCCAACCTCTGCACATCTGCCCAGTCTGCTAACTGTCTTACCCCCATTTTCATATTCACTTTAGCCAAGGGATAGGAAAGGCATGGATCAACCATTTTTTTCCCTTCACACCTAAAGCAGGAAAGTTTCACTTGACTCACAATTATTCAGTGGCATCTGTGTAATCAGGGAGACTGGAGATAGATGAAGCCTGGATGCTATATTCCAGTCTTCCCCCATGCTTCTGTCCCTCCACCCCTACCTCCCTCTCTCCCACTCCCAAAACTCAGATATCCCCAGCAAAGTGTGAGAAATGTTGCCCAACAAGGTGACGAAATACATAAGATCATCACTCTGCCTTTATAATTGTAGACTTCACCATCTGTGGATATACAGCCTGGCTAGGGTAGACCAAGGTCATCTTTACATACCTAGTTTTCCACAAGTAGTACCTAGACTCCCAGCTGCCATTATAATGTGAATTTCTAGAGAAGCTATGGACAAAGTCCGGCCCTATGGTTGATACTGATGCTGTAAAATAAGAAACTGCCAGCTTCTTTCATTCTTGGATGCTCTTTTTCATCACCTTCACAGAAGGGAACTATTCAAAACTGAAAGTAAAATTAAGCAGACGCGGGCAGAAGAGTCATTTGTATGCCAAATGCTCATGTATGTAAGACTTCCTGCAGTTGCATGGTGTCCTTGGATGGAGCCTCTGTCTGCTGCATCAGAAAACAGCTATTTCTTTGAAAAAGGTATGCTTGAACAGAGTAGTGGGTCATTTTATTGCCATAACATTATTTTCACTTCAGTGCTTTAAATAATCTGAAAGTCTGCAAGGAATTAAAAATAAATACCAAAAATTACCCTGCACAGAACTGGTTAGGGTATGTGTCCATGACTGGGTTGCAGACTTAAGTAAGCTTCATTTTGCTTAGAAGCAAGGCCAAATATCCTGGAAAAGACAGCCCATATTTGCTTTGTGGAACAGGGTTCCTTTCACACTTGGAGCCAAGTCTCACTGCAATCTCACTCCAGGAATCTTCACATTTGCTTTAACTGGGTTCTGTGTCAGGGAAGACTGGCATAATTTTCTAATAAAAGACCTCGCTCACTTAGGAATCCCTCCTAAGTTTACTGAGGAGAAGATAAGTCATAGAGTCTGGATACGTTCTATAGAACAAATCAGTCTTTCCACCCTCAGCACTAAATAGAAAGCTGATTTCTCTTGATTTGCTGCTTCATAAAGTGTTATAGAAATACAAACTAGAAACAAGGACTCCTAATGAGAAAAGTAGGCTTTGCTTTTGAAAACTCTTAGCTCATAGGAAAACTAGTGCATTAAGCAGTGGCAGACTGTTAGGTAGGCAGGCAATCTGACAGGAAACATTCCCAGTTCAGGTCAGTGTATCCAAATTCCTCTGAAAAGGACAGTACAATCCTGGGGACTATGACAGACTGAGTACTGTCAATACAGAGAGCACACTCAGTCAAGAACATCAAGAACTAGGGACTAGGAAAAGCTGCACACCTTCATGTTTAATGGCTTTAATGAAGAGTGATCTGCCGTCTAATCACTAATTTTGAGAAAGCCCGTAACTTCTTCAGGAAAAAAAGAGTACTTATGTAGGGCCAGAAACTGTTTCCACTGGTATTAGTGGCAAGATATTTAATTATTTCAGTGGGGAAAGGATCTGGCCCTTAGGTGAAGACTTGAAAACGTATCTACATACTAATGAATCTGCATCAGCACGAGAGAAAACCTGTTGTGTGGAAACAGCTAATTGTAATGCAAGTGTATAAGAGATTCTGCATTTATGCTTGCAAAAAGACAGACAAGACATGAAAACAAGTCTTTTAGCCAAGGAAAATGGATATTAATTCAGTTCCCCAGCTAGGGCACCTGTGCAAACAACACTGTCCCCAGGCAATTAAAGCAGAGAACTCCATAGTTAATAGGGTAATGTTGATTAACATCTGACCACTTCACAGGGATAGAAGAATAGATTTGGCAGATTTGCAAAATTAAATGATGTCACCTAAAAAGCCGTTTCATAATCAGTGCTTCTACAAGAAAATTCTAGATTTGAATAACTCTACTCAGGCAAAAGTGGAACATGTAACTATTTTTGTGAGGTTAGGAAAAGGTTTTGATTTGGTAAATCTAAATATTCTATGAATGTAATTTTAAAACAAACTTTACTTCTAACCATTTTTAAAAGACCAAGTATTTTTGTTGTAAATCAAGCTAATTTTTTTAACTACAAAAATATTTTGACACAAATGGGTACTTGAGTAGTTTAAAAACATTCTTCTCATGCTTTTCCAAAGTAGAAGTTTAATTAAATCAACTGATGCTCATGAGTAATTTCAATATAAACTTTTTTTTTAATGTTCAGTAAAAGACTTCTCATCAGAAAAATGCTTTTCCAACAAATTGTAGGATGATAAGTTTTGACAAAGTTCTGAGAAAATCAGTTACATCACATAGAGACTTCTCTGAAGCAGATTACATCACCCAAGATCTTGCAGGTGGTTCTTAGCTCTTCTTTGGAAGTGGCCCTTAGAAACAGGTAGGAAAGTCAGAAAACTTCCTTTTTTCCCCTTCTTTCCCTCATTTTCTTTTTCTTTTTCTTTTTTGTTGGTTTGTTTGTTTTGAGTTTTTTATGGGCAGAAGGTTGCCTTGTTCAGGAGCTTTTAGTCTACAGCAAACATGTTTCATTTGTGTTTGCATTCAGCTCTGGTGGTTCCAATTTAGGAGGGAAATGAACACCATGTGTTAATCACTGATACTAAGAAAAAAAAAAAAATCCAGGATCTAAAAAAACAGCTGAGAGGCCTGTTATTATCCTATTGCTAGGAGGACTTGAGATTTGTGGGACCAGAACAGTTTCGATCTTATATTGAGGTCTGTAACTAGACTGACAGGAGTTAAAGTAATCAGAACCTTTAGATACTTTTAGCATCAGGCACATATATATCACCTACCTAGCCTCAGACTGACCTCAGTTTAAGGTTAACTTGAATTTTATTACAAGTTGATTTAAAAGAAAAAGAAAACCAAACCAAACCATGAGGTAACTGCCAACAGCTGAGCAGGGCAGCAGCCTGTCATAGACAGCCAGCTCAAGCCATTCCTCGGCTGCTCAAAGCAGCCTATTCACAGTCCAGCAAAACACAGACGGGTTTTATTTACAGCTTCCCAGCATCACCCAGACCAGCAGCTAATTGAGTATGTACTATTTTCATGCTTGATCTTTGCTGAGCTATAAATGATGAGCACCGAAAAAGTATTTTCCTTCATTCACTTAAGAAGTGCAAGTTATACTTGCACTCCTGAAATTTCTGAGCAGTCACTGACAAGTGCCAAAAGCTCATTAAAGATTATGGACCACTGAATCATCATGAAATTATTTCTGAGTGACCTAGGAAAACATTTTATATAAGAGACTTTGTGGATCAAGGAGGAAGGATGTAAGCAATCCCTTTAAGCGCAGGTTTGGAACTAGGTGTAGCACATTAGGCTCAAAGTTTGGAAACTGTGCTCCTTTCATTTTGTTCCAATCCCAGATTTGCTGGATGAGTCAGAGAAATGCTGGCCAGCAGCTGTGTGAGAGACTACCTCACAAGAGATAAGGGAACACTGACTACCCCTATCAACTTGGTTTCATCACTATTTAGAATGAAATTGCAGCACAGGAGCCTACCCCAGCTTTTCCATGTGCTGACTTCTTGCAGGACTCTGCTGTTAATGAGGTTTGCAGAGCAGGATAGAAGAGAGAATTTCTATAAGGCTCTGGATATGGAGATTGAGAAATTTGAATTTGGTCTGCAGGAGAAAGGGGAGAAAAATATGAATGAGAAATTACTGTGCTAGAAAGATTGCTGTGTAGAACCACATAAGACTGCTGGTGGAAGATAAAAAGACAAAAGACACTTTAAGTAGAGTAGGCATAGAAGAAACCCAATATAGGAGGAGAGAATTATTTTGCTTCATATAAGGAGAGTTTTGGGGACAAGGATCATACTTCCTTACCATTTCCTATCTAGGTGAGTAAAACTCTGTTATCCATTCTATTTACATACTTATTATTCATGTTGTTAAGGATAAATGGGAGTGGAGATCTACTATCCTGGGCATTGTGTGAGTGAGGAGGACAGTCTCACCCTGAATTGCTTACCGTCAAAACAAACAAGACAGCCAAAATCTAGAGACAGGTGATAAAGCACACAGATCCACATCAGCAAACACAATGGTACCCCTGGTTTCACTGGGGGCAGAGACAGGAATGTGATAACTGAAAGGAGAAGACAAAGAAAAGAAAGGAAATAGAGGAGGGCAGGTGGGATGGAGGAGAGTGGAATCATCAGAGGCAAGTCCCGGGGAGACTAGCAATGAAGAGCCTTGGACAAGGCTTGCATCACAGCAAACAGCTGCTTGGCACCAGCTAGTCAAAACTGTAGAAACTATTATCAGTGTCCGTGAGGCTCATCTCATGTTTTCTGTGGCTGTTGGCACAAATGACAAGTTATGTCCCTGAAGGCCATGCATTTGGAAAGGCAAGAGGTCCCAGACCTACTGACAGATATAATTTTTTGCTTGTGCATTTCTAAAAATGGAAAGAATTGGAAACACTTCTGTCTGTGTATCTTATTCTCCAAAAAAGGGGGTGTTGCTTCAGGCAAAATGGAAATCCCTAGCAATTTTTTGAAATTGTTTCAGCAATAGGAAAAAATAAAGGAATGCACTTATTTAAGTTCAAATGTTTTACTTTGAAATTTTTCAATAATTATTACTTGGATTTATTTTTAAATTAATTGGATCAAACTATATCTTCATTTTATTTGGCCTTAAATGATTTTTTTAAATACTGACTGAGCCTGAAAGGTCACTCAAGGTTGTCTTCTATGCAATATGAGCCTAGTTTTATTTGACAGCAAATGAAAGAATGGAATGAAAAGTTTGTGGTTGTGCTAAATAAAGTAGTCAGAATTTATCATTAATCCTTCCTCTTAACAAATATTTTATATAACACATTGCTCTTCTCTTTCTTTCTTTTTTAAGATGATCTAGACAAATATGCACCTAATTAGTTGATCCAGAAAACTGCTTGTTCATCACCAGGAATGCTTACTTACCCTGCTCTCAAAACAAAATTGAACTTACTTTCATGCTTTCAGACCTTATCACTCAAACACTGGAGAAAACAGAACTGGCTACGTTACTCTACAGGTTATCCAGTTCAAGGTGAAAGGAAAAGCAGCTCTGGAGTTCAGCTCTTTCTGTGGAACTTAACTTTCCAGAAGAGCTTTTGCATAGAAAAAGAGGGGTTCTTACGAAACATCTGAGAGTCCTCCATTTCCATGGTCCCACACAAGCAAAGGGGAAGCCTTTAAGGAGCCATTTCCAGATTTGGTGTCAGTTTAATGGTGAAAGACAATACCCTAATTTGCATCCAGGAATGAAAAGAAAACAGAGCATAGCATGAACCACATCCTTTAAGAAAGCCTGGCCAACAAGCCAGAACAGCATGCCACCCCAGCTGTAAGTACTCCCAACCCATAGACAAAATATGCAGGGCCTGAACTGTGCTCTGCACTTGGCACAGCAAATAAGCAATCGAATGGGCAAAGAACTTACACATAAATTTAGATGTGCTGCCACAATGAGAAAAACCAACATGGTCATTATGGACTCAGGGACTATGAAAATCACAGCCTTCACCCCAAAAGATAATTGCTTGGGTATGATGCAAGTAATGTTTTGTTGATGCTTCTATTCATTTTAAAGGTATTGTTGATTAAACTCGGACTTCATCACAATAGAAGCAAACTTTACCAAGAGATGGAAAGAGGGGCACTATACCTCTGTGAGTAAGACTTCAAGAGCCCTTCCACTGCAGACGGAAGGGATGGGAAGAAGAGCTCACCCAGGCTCAGGTGAAAAATGCAGTCATTGTGACATAACCTTGAACGAGCACAAGAGGCACTTGAAGTTGTAGTCTGGAGTGCTAGAGGAAGTCTTTCAGGCCAGTACAAGGAGTGTGAATGTGATATGCAGTTTGTTAGGAAACCAATGAAGGATTTAAAGGGAAAAGAGGCTTGAAGAAAAAACACGTGCTTTTTTTTTTTTTTTTTTGCAAACCAAGAGAGAACAATGAAGAAGACTAGAGAGGAAACCACTGCAGTAATCATCTAACCACCCATGCATTCCTGCACCATATTCAGCGCGGGTTCCTTGCACAGACTAACCAGGGAGGCTCCATGGCAAATGCCCCTTTTCAAATATGGGCCTGGAAAAGAAGCTTGGCTCTTGCTGTGCTTGCCACACAGAGACAGCAAACAGAATTAAAAAAACGTGTTTTGACTTCTGCAAGATTTTTAACAGATTTTGCCAATATTCTTTGCATGAGAGCAGTCCAGTAAAGTGACAAAAAGAGATTGATGCTGCCCAAGCTCCAAACACACTTCCCTCATGACTTTTCATAATTGCTGCTTGAGATGTATATATAACTCTCTTGCTTATCAGAGGTATGCACACACTTCTGACCACTCACTTTCAAAATAATGAAGTCTTTAGTATAAAATGCAGGTGAAGGTGGAAAATGGTTGGAGAAAATGAACAAATTTTGTAGAGATTCATTCAATCGAATCTGTTCATGTTTTGCAGCTTCAGAAGTTCAACTTAAATAAAATGTTACTTTAGTAACTTCACAGCAGGCTAATGTTCAAAATTGCAGGTGAGAATGAAGAAAATTATTAAAATTAAAATTATGGCAAACATAAGTGCGATGCACAACACAATTACATACTGCCAAATAAATACTACCCATTGCCATTATTCTTGCAGGTATTAAAAACACCTGAAGAACAATGCAGTCATTGGTCACAGCCAGTATGGCTTCATGAGGGAAAAATACAGTTTATCAAACTTAATTTCCTCTTATGACAAGGTGACCCACCCAGCTGATCAAGGGAAGCCAGTTGATGTAATTTTTCTGGTTTTCAGTAAAGCTTTCAATACTGTCTCTCATAGGAATCTTCTGGAAAAAACTCCAGCACACAGCTGGATAAACACATCATGTGATGGGTGAGCAAATGGCTCAGGGGTCAGGCTCAAAGGGTTGTAGTGAATGGGGTGACCTCAGACATCACAAGTGGGGTTCCACAGGGCTTCCTCCTTGGCCCTGTGCGCTTCATCATCTTCATAAATTACCTGGATG
>WBMZ01013401.1:0-31893 GCA_013400975.1 Atrichornis clamosus | reverse complement strand
ACTCCTTTGATAATACACACATTTCTTCAGTGTAAAATATGTCATTGAAAAAATCCTAATCAGCTCTAGTGAAAATTTGCAGGTAGGGTAAATAAACTGTGGAACAAATTTCTAGAGCAGACTTCTCATAATTTGCTGCCTTTAAATCAAAAAAACCTGCCTTACTAAATTATATATGATGCTTTATCTCCAGTTAATGGGATCCAGTGCAAGAATTACTGGGTAAAATTTGATAGCCTATGCTATGCAGGTCAGACTGAATGTTCACAATGGCCCTTGACCTTTGCAGCTATTAATCTTCCATGAGAGCAAAGCCATAAAAGAGAGATGAATGCTAATAAAAGGAAACTAGTGTCTCTGGAGGACTATTTAGAACGTTCTCTTGAATTAGCTAATGCAAGGAAAAGACATTTTCTGATAGAAAAGCCTCCAAACCCCTGAAGTTACACAGATTATTTTTCATTTTGACATGAGAAGAAAGTGTATTTTGGTTAAAAATGTTGTTTACTAATGTCTTCTTGTTTCTCTCCATTTGGAATGTGATTGGAAAGTGGAGAAGATGTAATGAAAAATGGGAAAATGAAAATGTTGTAGGGTTTGCCCTTTCACAGCTTTAAAAATTATTTATCTCTCAAAACCACAATTCCCTTTGGTGGAAAAGTAGAAACATTATCTCTCCTCTGGTGTCGCCAGGATTTATAGATCTGCTTAGGGCAGAGGCCGTCCCTTTGTCCTCTCCATCTCCATCCAGTGTCCAGGAGTCGGGGCGTGGGCAGGAGAGGCACCAGCACGGCCCTGTGGGAGTAGAACAGAGGTGCTCTGCTCACCTGTTGGAAATACCCAGCCAGGCAGGCCCTGCCCTGTGTGCTGGGAAGGCTTGGGCAGCCGGTGTTCAGGTCTTTTGTCCTGAATATGGTGAGCTGGAGTGGCTGATGGAAACCTCAGGTGTTGCCCAGAGCCCTGTAAACCATATCCTGAGGAAGAAAGGGGCCTCAGGAACTGAGCCCAGGAAGTGCAAAGACTTTCTATAGATGTCTGTGACTTACTATGGGAAGAATCTGTTTGTGGGAGGACTAAAGAAGCTTCCTTCTCCTTAAGCCATGTCTCAGGCAGCAGGGCCATGTACCCTATTCAGGATGGATGGAGGCAGGTGGTGATGGCACTGAGGCACACAGGAGATGTGTGGGATCTCTTTCTAACAGGCCAGAGCTTTCAGGCTTAGAAAGTGCTGGGAGTCGACTGCCAAGGACAGAAGCATCAGAAAATGAAAGACGTTCATAGCCCATGCAGGGAGGAATGCTGCCTGTCAATACTCTGCTGTGTATGAGCTCTGGGGAAACCTGTCTGGGAAACAGATGCAGGGCCTGTAGTGCAGATGTAAAGTTATTGGGATAAATGAAGGAAGAAAGTAAGGATGTGCCCAACGCAAAAATGTGACCCTGAAATCCACTCTCATGTGATGAGAAGGGTTGGTGGAACAGAAAATGAGGATACAGCACAGGGAAAATCAACATCTGCAATTTCATGTATTTTAAGAGTGCAAAGTGTTAATATGAAAAAGTATTTCTGTTTTTCTCTGCCAAATGAAAGCACCTCAAAAATATTGCGAAGTGATGTGATAGTCTTTCCTTTTGATTGTTTTCACAGAAGAGATATAGCAGTATGTGCATTTAACAACATACACTTGTGCTGACAGAATGATTTGCTGTGTAGGGCTGGGAAAGGTTGAGAACAAGAAAATCAATTAATCAGGGAAAGGTAGACAGGTGGAGAAAGATAAATAAATATATAAATAAAATAAATCAAATAAAGTAGTTTGCAAAGTGCATAGATTGTCTATCACTAACTGCTAAGATGTTACATTCCTTAAAAATTTTCCTGATACCTGTAATTAGGGTGTTATTAATTCAGTTGATGCTGTTGGTTCTTGTCCCTTTTGATTGTGTTTCTCTGCCATGAGCTACAGTATAGTATGAATATATATATTGCAATCTAGTACAGGACATAGTACACTATGGCACCTGGAAAGAAGCAATGTATGTCTCCATAAGAAATACACAACACCACCTGGCTCTTGAGATTAATTTTCATCATCTCATGGAATTTTTATAATTTTATTGAAACTCCTTCTGGGGTGATTATTAAAAATCCTGGATGTAGCGGCACCTTGTAAATGAGTGCTATATCCCAAGCTGGTGCAAGTGGCAGCAATGAAGCTGCAAAAACTGGTTCTCATGGAGGATATGATCTGACTAATACACAATTTGCCAAATAACCACAGTCAGAGATGAGTGTAGGGAATGCAGGTCATGAGCTGAGCTCACTTTTTGACAGCTGAGATGGAGCTGGAAGAAATTTTCTTTATGACTGTCCTACCACTGTCCAGAGAGGAGAGGCGACAGCTCATGATTTAGTCCCACCAGCAGCAGCTCAGGCCGTCACTGATCCCAAGGCTGGCTTTGCTGGCTGCTGGCTTATAATCCATACATCAGTTAGGAGAACAGAACTGTTCCTCCTTTTCCGGTTCTTCTTGTGGTCCCCAGCCGCATCATTTCCATCATCATTCTTACATTATATATATATATTATTTTCTAATGCCTATGTATTTTTCAGTTATTACATAAATAGGGTTTCTCCGGTGAATTGTGCTTAAAGCATTCTGCTGACTCAGAGGTAGAGCTTTTCCCACAGGGCTGTTTAAATTAGTTGAAATGAGGAGGCCGTGTTAGGTGAACAGCTTTTCTTTTCTGCCTGCTTTCAGTTCAGTTCTGGCTACAAGTGCTCAGCTCCTCGCTGGCGTTCGTGCCCTGTGCATCGNGCTACAAGTGCTCAGCTCCTCGCTCAGCTCCTCGCTCGCGTTCGTGCCCTGTGCATCACTGACTCACCCTTCCTGGCTGAGTCAAGGTATAGGAATGGTTAGTGAAGGCTGCCAGCTGAACTAATAGGAAAAACACTTGGGCCTCAGTTTTACAACAAATAGCAAAGCATTGAGCCTGTTTTATTTCTAGACTTTGAATAAAAGTTTTCATTGTTATCTAAGCTCTTGCACTTTGGTATGATTCTTCACCATGGTTTGAATCTCTCTTGTTCTGAAACAGAACTGGCTTGGGCAAGCATGTTGTGAGACTGGGAGAAAGTCTCCCTCCACCAAAAATCAGATAATAACTTGAAGGTGAAGGCAAAGAATAAAAACTGTTGCTAGGATTCCCATACTGCAGTGTTCTTCCTTTGCAGAATATTTACTTCTACTGTCCATGTTGCCTTCTTTTAATTAGCACCTCATTTTGCTATTCTCCACATAATACACAGAGATGGGGGCAATGGTGTGTTTCAGACTGTCTGTTCATGTCTTCATTCACATTTAGAGGTTATTGAAATAAGGCGCATAAAGAAAAAAGTTCTTCAAAGAGTGGCAAAAGGCTGCCAGTGTCATTTTTCAACTGGGCGAGATTTCTGTGAAGTGCTTGTGACAAGGCACATTCCTCAGAATACTCTTCATAATAGGGTGAAGGCTCTGGCTTTTCAGGTATAATCCATCTCCAGTGATTTGTCATTCTCCTCTGCAAGGGAACACTAGATTCCAGACAGGGCTATATGAATCTTATCTTGGTTAGCATCAGCAAATAAGCCCATGTCTTTTTCAGCTAAGACAGAAGTGTTTATTCCTTACACTGAAGAGCTGGTAAATTAGTAATTTTTCCAGGCTCATATCCTGTTATTTGGGAGCAGTTACACAAACATGTACCATTGGCTTACACAAATGAAAAAAGATTATTGAAACATGATTGCTATTAATCAGGAACTCCAGATTATTTCCCTGACTTTAGTATAGGTCCATGATTTATAGTGTGCAGAGGCTGAGCAGTTATAACAGAATTCACAAATCATACATTAGTCTTCAAAATTGGCATTATACTGTTAAAACTGGACACATGCAGCTGAAAGATGTCCCTTGCAGAGCATAAATTCCATGTAGATTGTCTTCTCATGTGTTTATACAATGTTTTGCAGCGTTACATGTAGCATTTGGGCCAATAAATTATATTGCTCCAAAGCTGACACGAGTATTTAGAGATCTCTCTGGGTTATGCTTTTGGAAAGTCAAGTACCTCCCAATGGCAATCCAGTTTGGTTGCAAATAATGCAGGAAAAATCCTGTTATCCTGAAGTCAGTAAGAAAAAAGAGGGGCCAGTTTTCTCTCTTTGAAGTGTGCGGTTGCTCTAAGAGAAGCCTCTTCTGGCCTTTCCCCCACGTCACACTCTAATTGCTCGTTCACCTCTCTGATCCTGCCTATTTCTGCTGTACAGACATGGCTTTTGAACATGCGAGGCTCCAGTAATCAATGCCAATACTTCCCCTGCAGTAGCCTGTAACCAAGCTTCTTCCCCCAGCAGTATTTTGCCCTTGTTCAGAGCTTGTTTTCTCTGAATGTACTTCATATCTGCTGTTGCTACTCCTGTTTGCTTTATGATTTCCTTTTTCTTTGCTTGCCACTGTGTTCTCCTTGTGCCAGGCCCTAATCTGGACCTTATTAACCAGCCCTTTTTCCTGCCATACAACAAAACAGTATTGGACATGGAAATTTCAACTCATAAACTCCTGCTGCTTTTTTTCCTCTTCAGTATGGTCAGTTGTCTCCTTTGGTTTTTCAGCATTATGTTTTGGTCCACTCAAATGAGTCTGTGTGATATGTTTCCAGTTTTCATGTTTTCTCACATGTAGACTTTGCTTTGAGTAGTCCATATTCTTTCCCACTGTCTTTGCCTACAACTACAGCTCTATTCTTACTCCAAATATTCTTTAATTTTCATCCCACTACTGTTACGGTGCAAAAAACTGAATCACATATAATGGTTCTTTATATCAGTAGTTTGAGTCAGTTTGACATCATGCTGATATGTAGGTTCCTCAGTATATTTGTAGGAACCTGCTTTTCTTATAAAACAATCTTTGCATTTAATTTTTTTAAGAACATATTAAGGATATATGGCTTTTCCCTCCTGCTAGAGGCTTTATCTAAGGTGTGACAACTCTTCATTTTGCTACCTTTCTTTTCATTTCCATTGCAATTTCACAATTTGATGATATAGAACAATGCAGAAAGCTAATGTTATCCTGTTTTTGTTTCATTTGGTCAAGCCAGGAATCTGATATGCCACACTGTATTTTCCCCCTTCTGTCCCATTTTCATTTGCTAAGCATCCCAAAAGAACCATCTTGTCTTAACATACTCTTCAGAGGCAAGGGAGAAATGAAAGCACCGAGGGAAAGAAACTTCAAGGCTTTATACTGGCTTTTCCTGGCTTTATCCTTCTCCTAAGTGAGACCAGACTGTAGGGAGAGCTGGTAACTTTGTGGGAGATAATCACAGAATGCTAAGACAGCACTTTCTTCATCAACTTAGGCTGTTATATGCACAATAGCAGTACTCTTACTGCCTCCCTGCACTTTGCCCTCTCTCTGTCTTGAAGGCAGTTCTCAGTCTCTATACCACCACTGCATGAAGCCTGAAAAACGTAAAAGCTTGTCACCCTTACAACCTCTCTTGGCTTGGACAAAACCATGTGCCATCAAGCAACCAGTCAATCACTTCAGTGCTAGCTGTACGTTTTATGCTGTTACCACTAGTCACTGTTACTCCAAACTCTCCTCTCCGATCACTGGGTTTTATTAAGGTTTCTGGGCCTTTCTGTTTCATACACAGAGAGGAACAATTTACAGTTCTGCAGACAGAAGACTCTATTCCAGCTAAGTTTTTGTTTGGCACAATTTCAGTGTGGAGGATTTTTTTGGTTTTTTGTTTTGTTTTGTTTGCATTGATTTTGTTTGTGTGTGTGTTTGTCCCATTTGTTTGTTTTTTCTTTTTCCGTTATATCTACTGCAGTAACCTTCTTAAGCTTGCTGGAAAGAAACCATTAGGCTGTTTGTATTAACCTTTAGGCTGCTTGTCATTGGGCCTTGTATTCAGAGATCACTTCTCAGCTTCCCTTGATCCACAGTGCTCTCCTGCTGTTCTCATTTAGACATCAGTTGTATGCATTGCTTTCTGTTTGCGTCTTCTTGGAAGCCGGGGTCTTCTCAACCACAGAAACTCAGTGGTGTTCTGGTACCAAGTTCAGCATAGAGCTTGAAGCCCTCCAGCCTTATGCCCTTCCTGGATTCACAGTGCAGCTCTTTAGAGGTTTCCGACAGCTGAAACAAATAGTAGCCAAAAAAATTCTAAAACCTATACTTTATTCCTCATTGTAGATAACATAGAAGTATGTCAGCAGTCACACAAAGCTGTAAGACTGGACACAACCTTCTCTGTTGCTGGCATTTTGGGTTCTACCTCTCCACACTTCCAGGCCTTGTCTAAGTTCAAGTCAGATTCCTCGATGTGTCTGTAATCTTGCCTCTGCAAACACACTGATTGAGTTTGGGGCACAGCCCTTCTCCTTTAAAGACTCACAGCCTTGTCATGCTTCATCCTGCTCTGTCACCCAGCTCTCCTGAGCAGCCCATGCCCACACATCTGTCCAAATATTTAGTTTGGGAGGAGGAGATGGGGTGGAAACAATTTTGAAATTTCCAAAGAGACATGGAAAAATTAAGTCAGGCAATTGAGATCAAGAAAGAAAGAAGAACGAAATAATGGAAAACAGAAAAAGATTTCAACTATTTCTCTTCAGGTCAGGTCCTGAGCAGTAAACCCATGGTTTATTTCCCATGCCATAGGTCTTTATATACAGCCAAGAAAATAAAATTTGAAATGAATTTAACAAGCATCATTTTATTTCAGCCAGTGAATCACTTTTATCTGCTACATGTTTTTATGGCTCCCTTCATCATTGTGTATGTAAACCTCTCAAATAATTATAGTTTGTCATCACAACACTTCTCCAAGACAGAGAATTATTATGAGCTTATTGTAACTGGAAAACTGAGGTGCAGAAAAAGTAGCCACTTGTACAAGGTCAAGGAAGGACTTTCAAACAGACTCAGTCATAGTTCACTGACTTCCCTCCTCCATTTATACAGGTTTACATATATATATATATGTATATATATATACATCTATAAAAGCTTTTGTGCTTTTGAGAATTTTATAACTGTTAAATGACTGATTAATACCATTTCATTCATTCATTTGGAAAAAATAGAACATTTAGTACTACCGATAGATACCTTGAATTGGGATTCTTATCATGTGAATCACAAATTACATGTATTATTCAGAGGTTTCGTAGACAGGGATACGACTGAGGTTCATAACCCTGCTCTCTGATATATGCTAATTTGTTCTGATGAAACCACCAGGAAAAAGAAGTTGGTATTTATATCCAAACTAATGCTGGGAAGACAAGTGGATGTGGTATCTGAAAGTTCTCTATTTTTTGTAGAGAAAAATGGGCCAAGTATCTTTCTGTGCTTTTTTGCATATTTCTCTATATTTCATTACATATCCAATTGTCATTGTTACAATAACTGAATGTGAAAGGTTGAAATTGTAGTAAAAAAGTGGAATTACCTAGTTTGTTACCCCGTTTCCATTACTCTAAAGATCAAAGCATTAAAAAAATACGGAGTAGCTTTAATATCAAGTTTCTGGGTTCTCTAGAAAAATTACTCAAGACAAAGTTAGCAAATGTATGGAGATGTGCAAAAAATTTATTTTTTGTTCAAAGGCTGAATTACACAATTTAAAGAAAAAACTCCAATATCTTTAACATACTCACGCTTTAAATTTTAATAAAAATAAAATAAATGTAAAATATTTAAATAAAAGTAAACACTTTGCTGGATTGGGAAAGTGAACAATTTATGGCTTTCAAATAAAACAATATGTAATTCAGTAAAAACAGGATACTCTTTTCCAGATCAGCAGTGGTAACCTTGCTCTCCAAAGGTTACAGTATTCAATTACAGTGCAGTAGAGAACACAAAAGTACCTGCTCTAACCAGCTTTGAGTATCAATTACAGCTGTTTCAGTCTGGAACAGGTTGAAGCTATTCTTCTTTTAAAATTCATGTAGGGCCTAAAAAAGTGTGCAGGTGTTTGCATTCTTCCCTATTAATGATTCAGTGTTTGAATACAGTGTCATTCCTGCTCTTTTTCTCATTGGGACATCCTCACCAAAATGATTTTTAATCAGCTGACTGGAGAGTTAATATATGATGATACTCTAGTTCTTATTTTTAATAAACAAACCCCAAATTTAGGGGCTCGGGTCCAAGTTAGGTCTTGCTGCAAAGGGTCCCCAATGCCAGGCTGACAACGTAGATGTTTATTTGAGAATTTAGAACTACTTTCATCCATAGGCAACAGTTATGTTTTCCTCTTTTCATATTAGTTCACTTTAGGTGACTCTTGTGTAATTTCTAAGGATTATGCATGGACCTGTGCATGAGTGGCTGCGGATGCAGGAGAGTTAATTCTTGGAATCAAACATAGCATTGCTGAATTAAGGAATGACAAAGATTTTCCTTTGAAGACTGTTTTTGCTGGGTTGTGCTGTGTCTTAGTGGAAAGAGATGTATTTAAAAACAAAAGTCTTACAGCATTAGATAGTTTCTATGAGCTATTAAACATGCATTTAGGGGATAAGTACAGTTACAATCAATAGGAATTTTGTCAGTGACTGTAATGGACTTGCAAATTCACCCATTTCATGAAATGAATGAATTTTTATTCTTGCTGTCGNCTTGCAAATTCACCCATTTCATGAAATGAATGAACAAACCCTTTCTATTCTTGCTGTCATTGTTGTAACATTTTTCTTACATAATTTTCAAAATACTAAGTGACCAGTTCATTTCATCCTGTTTGCTCAAGCCTCTTGGAGTGTACGCTTCCCAAGAAGACCCAAATTAAACCCCGATCTTTATCTCTGTCTTTCTCTGAACCAGCCTGCTCAGGTTTTCCTATTGAAAACCCTCCTGTATCCATTCAAGTGTGCGTCACTGGGCTCTGGGAGTAACCTCTGGTTATGGCATGTTCTGAAGGCAGCTCACCCAGGACAGGGAAGAGGGAGGAGAAGTGGGTGTTTATTTCCATAGTGGCTAATTTCCCAAGTGAAGAACCTAATTATTCATCTCCCTTGCTGAGTTTGTGCCTGTGAATAAAGCACATGTATGTCGGCACTGTGATAGGGAGGGCCCATGGTTCTGGAGAGCAACTGCTGAGGTGGTCCCTGCTCCCCACTGAAACTTGGAGCAGGGTCTGCTGTTGAGGTACCCTTGTGTAGTACAAAGGGAGGTTATATTTTTGGGTACATTTTAATTCTTTTTGGTATTAGTCATAGCCTCGGTGACTCATCAATCTGGCTCACAAAGTAAAAACAGATTTACCCTTTATAGGGTTTGGCAGTTGGCAGATGATTGTTTCCCCTCTGTGAATCAGACTTTTATTTATTTAGTGTAATCAAGAAGGAACTGTCTGTTTTGTGACCTTCTAGGTTAGTGAAAGGGAACAAAGGATTTCTCTTCATTATTATTATTTTTTGGCATCATGCAGTTAGCAGAACAATGCAAAACTATGATAAAGAATCATGCTCTGGTTGGCTGGCTGCTTGGACTGTAGCTGCATGCCACATTCCAGTTGGTCTGAGGAACTCTTTTACATGAGCAGAAATAAGCCATTTGTGACAAATAAAGTAGAATCCATACGCTTTAGAATAAGTCAGGAAATATTGTTCGCTTTTAACAGATACCTAGATAACCATTTAACATTAAGGCACTGAAAGTTCCTCAAATAACTTTGCTAAGCTGGACAAAAATAATAAGAGACTTTTGAAACATGCTTGGCTATTGGATAGAGTACATCCTGCCAGATTACAGACATATCTCATGCAAATTACAAGAAAAAAACTGGTCAGATGACAGGCAGGGACTGTGGTAAGCAACTCAAGGGCGGCAATCTGGGTAACAGACCCAAAATACATTTAGAAATTGCTCAATGACACTGGAGCTGAAAGAAATTAGAAAAAGCTAAGAATAACTAACCAGAAATGATTAATTAGTTACTGCAGCTTATCCAGATAAGGAGAAAATGCCATTTGGAAAGTTCAAGCAGTTCCTAAACTTTGCATTTTGTTTAAAGGAAATGGCTTCACCAGCATGAAGCACACTAATTCATTCCCCGGGCCGGGCGCTCTGTAGGAATTTTGCTGAGACCTGTAAATGATCTGCAATATGTTCAGGCAACGCCAACAAACATTAGTGCTCACTACAGCTTCAATATGTACACAGTTTTCTAAGCTTTTAAAGGTTACTTTTAAAGGTTTTTCCCTTCTGCGCCTATCTAGCAGAATGTCTCAAAGGCCGCGAGAAGCCTCGTTGCGGTGGGAGGGTGCAGAGGGGCTCCCCAGGGTGGGCTGGCAGCCTGAGGTGTGCACCTGCCAGCAAGGGGCCGGTGGCCTCCCCGGAGTTGGTGGGGCTCTGAACACCGCACCCGTGAGGAGAGGGCTTCTTGTGCTCACTGCATTTCCGTGCCGCCGCACTGTGAATGTCATAAATGTGCTATTCACTAAGAGCCTCGGTTAGGTAAGGGTATGTTGGGAAGAAAAGTTAGAAGAACCCTAGTTCCTCAAGCCACACACTTTAAAAGGTACATTGCAGAGTAATCCATGCTTCTTTTAAATAAGCACTTTCTATGGGTGCTTTCTACAGCTGAAATAAGCTATTCCTAGGATGCTGAAAGTCTTTGACTTTGAGATGGGAAAAAGTCTGTGTTAGGTATGAAGAAAGCATGACTGTCTAATTTGTTTAGCCAGGATGGAAGCACTACAGTAGGAGCTCTCATGAACAATTTCTCTATTAAGAAAGATCCTCTTCCTTATTAAGCAGATCTTACTTAGCAAACTACCAAACTGAGAGTGTTTTTCAGCAAACAGTATGCTTCTCTGAATGTACTAAAGTCAGTTAGTAACAATGAGTAACATCAGATGACCAAGGAATACTGCAGGCTCTTCCTCACTGGGATCTGCAAAGAAAGGATAAACAATCACCTGTGGGGAATAGTTCAGTGGAAGGCAAGCCAGTGATATCTTGAGAACTCTTTCAACATGCTGTTTTTACTTTTTAAGGGAAAGATAAAATGATGGTAACAATGTTTATTGATCTGAATTTAGATACATAATTTGACATGAAAGAAGATTGATTCAATTTCTGTTGGAAGTCAGTGAGTCTCTGAATAGACCCCAATTCATTCTCAAAGCTATAGTGATTTTGACTTAAGAGAAGACGTAAAGAAGTGCTTATCTTGAAGAACATATTCAGGGCACATTCCCAGATCCTTTGCTCTGTTTCTGATAGTACCTTGACACACCACTGTGCTCACAATTTTAATGTGGCTTGACCTGAAATACTACCAAAGCAAATATTGTCGAATTTCATAGTGTGAGCTATGAGATAACCTCTTACAAGTAAAATGATCATGAATACAACTAGACCAATGAGAAAATTACTTGCAGACACACAAATGTACTTTGTTCTTCCACTTTCTTTGCCTCAGAAGCATAATACTCCTGAGACCAGCAACTGTCAAAAATAAAATAATAAAAATAATGCACAGTATTTTTTAGTGCTAGTTACTGTGTAAAGATACAGTGATTGAAGTTAGTGATATTCACAATTTGATTATGGCTTTCAAGATGTTTAGTGTTCTTCAAACCTCCTTTTCCCCCATTTTTTTGTGCCATGTGAAAGACTCTACTATTGCTGAACAAAAAAAGATTCTAATCCACATAACTGTGAAGGAAAACCTTAAGAGTCCAGATGCAAAATAGAAAGGAGACAGATTTTTTTTTCTTTTTCATATAAGTCTTACAATTTTAAAGTCAACCCAAAAGTTTATTTGTTGTTCCTCTGGATTTGGGGTCTGTGTATACTAAGAAAAAAGCAGACTCACTTCCAGGGAACCATTCTGTGTACATATACAAGATAAGCAAAGGGTGGGGAAGGCAAACTATTGTTAAGAATGTGGAAATTAAGCATAAGGGATTAAACTGCCAGTACTTTCAACACTTGGTTATGCAGATAAGGTTAGAGACCAAAAGAACGCGGAGGCAGCCTGTGGGAGAGCTGGGAACTGACCCCAGCTACTTCTTGGGAGGGGACACAAGTGGCATCAGTAAAAAATTAAAAGAAAAATAAAAGCAGTACTCAACAGTGTAAAAACAGCTGCAAAGCTTATTACTTTCTTAAAGAGTGTCACTGTGAAAAATCTCAATGGATTGCCACAATTGTCCATGTTCTTGTCTCTAGGTTAAGGGATATTGATTAGAAAGAACACAATTATTGTTCTTCATGAAATACTTCAGCTTGAGAACTGCTTGCCACAGGATGCTGTGAATGCTAAAAATTTCCAGAGCATTAAAAGGAAACTGAATAAGCCCATAGGTAAGAAGTCAGTGAATAGTACTAAATTAAACAAACTCCAACAATAGCAAACTGAACCTGACAACAACATACCCATATTGTTCTTAGGAAAGCTGTTATTTGAAAACTACTCAAGGGTGAGAATGCATTTCAGTGATGTATCTTCTGTTTTCCTTGTTCTCACACTCCCTTAGACACTGACTTGTGGTCACTGCTGGAGGCAGGATGTTCTTGTAACTGGGGTTTTGTTGTGACCTACTACAACTGTTCCAAGGCTGCAATGTTACGGGGGACACATTCTGACACCAGCTGAAGATCCAATCCATGAGCTATTGCGAGTTTTCTTAGATGTTACGTGGGCTTTGTGGCTATTAAGTAATTTCCAGAGATGCCTTTTCCCAGAATCTCTTGGCCCTGCAAAGAAAGAAATTCTGCATGGTTCCAGCTGTTTTAGGCTCTCTGTGAGTCACTTGTTGGGTCTACAGCTTATGGAAGGGGTCAAATGCCTTGTTAACAAGGGTAGGCTGCACCACACTGAAATCTTTTTCCTCAGTATACCCCTGACATTTCTAAAATCTAAGAGATGGGTTTCTACAAGTAAACAACATCTGTATGTTATCAGTACTAACCATCTTTAAGATGGAACGCGTTCATCTGGGTAGATCCTGAATGCCCTCCCAGGAATATTTCAAATCCATTTCCTAGGTAAAGCAAACAGATACTTCTGCCCCAGCCCTACATCCCACACTGACTCCTGCATTCATAAGGAACCCCAGTGACCTCTCTGGGTCCATACAAGCTAACCAGACTGCAGGCAGTGCATTACCTTTTAGAATTTGTACAGTACGCTTTTTTTGATTGGTATACTTCAATTTTTTCACTTCTTCTAACAAGAAAATTAAATTTAAATTGACATCCATGAATAAATTGAAATGGATGAAAATGCAAAAGTGTCAATAAATGAAAAAGTGTCAAGTATCCATGTAAGCTCAAATCAGATATATAAACCATCAGATGAGAAATACAGCTCTTGAAAAAAAAGGCGCACCAATAGATTTATTTCAAATGCACGCATTTCTGTGTGATTAGAAGAAAGACCTGGAGGTGATGTGAATAGGAAGCGAAATAAGCACCACTGTGTTCATATATTTAGAAGAAATATGTGTGAATTTCAATGATTTGTAGAAATGTTGCCCAAATTTGTGGAAAAAAAATCACAAAACGATTTGTGATTACAGATGAAAGCTTTATTTCAAATATCACCAAGTTTGGCGGAAGCAGAAGAAAGAAAACATAGGTGGCACTTCAATTTTCAGTCTTGATTTAATAGAGAGGAGCCTATGATTAAAAAAAAAGCTGAAGGATGCAAACAAATTGCTTTTCTGAAACCTTTTTACTCAGGTAGTTGTTACTCCTCCTAGTAACTAAACATGTGTGAATTATTCCCTCAGTAGACTTGTGGATTCACACAATTTAATCAAACTGTGGCTCAAACTTACACTGTAATATAATTATTTGCCAGCTAAAATATGAGAAATGTAGTAAACGGGAAAATCTTAACATTTTTTCCCACAAAAGAAAGTGTCAGAATCAGTAGTTCTTCAGGCTCCCATATCCAATTCCATCTTCCTTTTTGACTGCAGGGTATCTCTGGCTGTCTGTAAACTGGTAGTGACTGACTGCTCTGAGCGTGTTCCTGGCCTGTTGCAAATGCAGAGTAAACTGGGTTTATAAGAAGTCACCCATGAAAATTGGTTAAGCTGCTTGTTTGCAATGGGCTGGGACCACGTGCACATCCAGCCACTGCCATTTGACTGAGAGACATTTAAGATGTGTTAACTTGAGCTTGTGGGAACATATCATTAAAATGCCTTCACTGCACTAAAAAATATGTTGTGTCAAGGTTGTGCTAAAAAATTTATTTTATTAATACTACATGTAAGTTAACAATATAGCCAGGTACCATGCAAAAATTTACATCTTCTATCCATATTTTACTCATTCTAGTTTTTTTTGTGATCAAGCTTTCAATTTTTTCCTTTCAGTTCCAAGTGCATTTTTAGAGAAAAAAAATTAGATATTATCACATTTTAAATATGTTTTTAATCAGCATTCAGAGGATCACAAGACCACACAAGAAGGTCTTTGGGAAACCTGAAATACAGAGTTTTCCACAATGCTGTGTGGCTGACTTTTTGAGAATCTTTAGTTCCAGTTGTGATCCACTTGTTGAAAAAACTTTTTAGTATGTAAGAACTGAAGTGCTGTGCTTTTTTTTTCTCAACAAGTTATTAATTAATTTTTAGCTGTTAGTTATTAATTAATTTTAATTTTTCTTATAATTAATAAGAGCTCAACTCCTAACAGACAGTTACGTCCCACTGCCTGAATTCTTTCCATCAGACAACCAGAGATACTTTTTTCACCGTGAGTGTGACAGCAATCTGCAGATTCAGTTATAAATAAGAGGAGAATAAATGATTTCTCTCTGACAATTTGGTGGCCAAGTGATTTCACCCTTGTCTAATATTTAAAAAAAAAAAAGTGATTTCAAGAGGCTGGTAGGATTTATTTTCTCTTTCTGCTTACATGTGATAACAGTGGGATGCAGGCCTTAACTTTGCTTTCAAATTATATCAATATTTTGAGCTGATAAGGCTTACTGTTTTAAATGTGATCTTTAAAATACATAGATTAAATGTAAAATCACAACAAATTCTGCAGAAATGAATAGGTAATTAAACTGAATTACTTTGACTCAAAAGTTCAGATGTGTGGTCCAAGGTAAAGGACTACCATCAAGAAAGAGTGAGAAAGAGAGGAACAAGGGGGTAAAATTCAGTCCATCCACAAATAAATGTCTAAAATAGAATCACCCTCTGGAGAGGCTTTTTTCTTCTCTGATGATTAGTTTCAGTTTGACATCTTACTGTTAAATGCCTAAAATTAGGTGACATGAACCTTATCTTGCCATTATCTATTTTAACCAAATGCAGCAAAGCATTTAATAGCAATCTTATACTAATGTAAGAAAAGTGCCATAATCTTTCTAAGAGTATTGCTGGATCAGGTCAAGAGTGCTCATCAATTTGCAGGATTAAATACTGTATCTGTCATGGTGTTTAGCACTGGAAATTCCTACCAATATCATTGCTCTGGTTTGCAGTTACAGCTTTAAAATGTGAGGACCAGATTTGAAAGGATTTGTTTATGATTCTTCTAATCTGCCTTTACTGGAGGGAGTGAAGGTGTAGGAAACAGAGCTTGCACATCTCACATCTGGTTGAATTCTGACCATCTGAAAGTTATTTTCTTTTGTTATCTTAAAAAGGCAGGAAAAGGGAAAAGTACAGACACTGAAGTGGGAATAGATTTAACATAAAATTATTACGTTTACTTAGTGATATACTAAGATTACTTTAGGCACCTACCTTAGGTGCAATTAAGGAAATGCCAGTTTAGGTATCCAGATTTCCTTTACAGTTAATGGGTAGAGACACTCAAGGGGCCAGTGGGACCATCAGCATTAGCTGCCCATAATCTCCAATGCTACCTATCTTGCTATTTAATTGCAACATTAACGCCTGGTTGTTTCCTGGCAAAGTATAAAGTACACACGGAAAAATTAGATCTTGCAAGAACAGAGAGCACCTATTTGAGCCCATTTAACTCCCCTGCAAACTGGCAAGCAAAGCCTGCTTTCACTGAAGTCTTGTGTCTAAGCAACACAAAAATGTTTTTCACACAGTATTTACCATATTTTACAGTACTATTTCACAGCAATCTAGATAAGTGGCTTGCATAAACTGTGTTGCAGTTTGGGAGGCTAAACTCTATTTGTGTACGTATCACAAAGATAAAATAGAATTGACTAAACAATGTTATGCCTTGACTTTGAACATGGTGAGTATAACACATTATCATCTGGCAAGAACAAACGTGTTGAATTTGTGACAAATATTCAGAAAATTAAACTGACTCATTTAGCCACCCAGTTTAGTTTCCAAAATGACCTGAAAGAGTGAAATAGTCCTTTTGCCTACAATACTGTTGTTTTAGGCCAAGGAGAGGATTGGCTTTAGCAGCTCTGCTCTGACTTTTATTATATTCTTTGACTAATTACAAATCTAGACAAAACAAAAGAAAGAAAACATTTCAGATTTTGAAGACTATTACATACTGGCTTATTTGCAACTAATATAAAACAGGACTTTGAATTTTCGTCTCTGACTCCATTTGCCACACTCTTTGTCATTGTTGCTCATTCAAGGTGACTCATTTTGTGAGGTTCTACAGCAAATATCTTCATTCTCAGAAAAGTCTTGTCTAAGATAGTGGCCTAAATCTTCACTCTCCCACCCATGGAGAGAAGTGAAATATCTGCTTAAGTTGGCAGATGTTGATTGATCAGTGTGCTAGAGATGTGCTCAAGAAAAAAGAAAATTTCGTGAAGGATGAACCAATTTCCACATTTGCACAAATAGAAAATACTACCTTGATTTATTTGTTGACGTGATGCATCATGTATTGGTTTAAAGAAGTTACCTTATCTTGACATGCTTATTAAGGTAAAATGAGAATCTTCTAATAGCTCTTTTTAAGTCAACATCTAGCACAGTCTGATGGACTAAGAGAGAGTTTGAAGACCCAAAAGCAACATTTTCCAAAGGAAGTCACTTTTGGCTTCTTCCCAGTAGAGTTTTCTTTTATTACTCTCCAGACTTTGTATCATTGCTTATCTATAAATTGTCCCATGCTACTTTTCCAGGTGTGGAGTGCATGCAGCCTCAATGTTGTGCTCAAAGTAAGCTGCTGCACAGTCCTGATAACATAAGCATCTATCAAACTTTTTTTTAACACAAGGGAAAATGTCAGCTGCATGCGGACGTTCTGGACAATGGGCTTTCAGGCCTTTTGTCCTTAATAAAGTAAATTTTTCTCCCACAACATTTTCTGACTTAAGCCCATGTTCTGGTTTGAACTGAGGTAGGGTGGACTGAGGAGCTGTGTTTTGGATTTGTGCTGAAAACAGTCTTAATTATATAGGCATGTTTTTGTTATTGTTGAGCAGTGCTGGTGAGAAGATTGGGGGTGCATGGGAAGGTGGGAGGAGACACAGCCAGGGCAGGTGACTCAAACTGACCAAAAGGATATTCCATATATTATCACCAAGTTTAGTACGTAAAGTGGGAGGATGAAGGGGGAAGGGGTGGGTATTTGGAGAGATGGTGTTTGTCTTCCCAAGTCACTGTTACATGTGATGGGGCTCTGTTCTCCTGGTGGTGGCTGAACACCTGCCTGCCCATGGGAAGCAGTGAATTAATGCCTTGTTTTGTTTTGCTTGTGTGCATGGCTTTTGCTTTCCCCATTAAACTGCTTTCATCTCGATCCATAAGTTTTCCAGCTTTACCCTTCTGATTCTCCCCCCAGTCCTGCTGATGGGGCAGTGAGTGAGGGGCTGCATGGGACTTGGTTGTTGGCTGGGGTTAAAGCACAACACCCCAAAAGAAAAGGTATCCTCCTAAACCTGAGAACTTTTCCCCCGTACTCCACATTGGTGAGGCCACATCTGGAGTACTGTGTTTCAGTTTGAGCTCCTCACTTTAAAAAGGACATGGAGACACTGAAGTGTGTCCAGTGCAGGGCAATAAGGCGAAAGGTCTAGAAAACATGTTTTATGAGGGGTGGCTGAGGCAGCTGGGTTTGTTTAATCTCAACAAGAAGAGGCTCATCGCTCTCTACAACTGCCTGGGAGGAGGCTGGAGCGAGGTGGGGGCTGGCCTGTTCTGCCGTGCCTGCAGTGAGGGGACCCGAGGAAATGGCCTTAAGCTGAGACAGGGGAGAGTCAGGTTAGACATTAGAAAAAAAAATTCACTGTGAGGGTGGTCAGGCATTGGAAAACATTGCCCAGGGAGGTACTTCACTCACCATACCTGGAGATGCTTAAAAGGTGACTGGATCTGGCACTGGATGAGACGGTCTAGGGGTTTAGGGGTGACAGGGGTAGTACTGGGTGGATGGTTGGACTGGATGATCTTAAAGGTCTCTTCCAGTCTTGGTGGTTCTATGATTCCATTGGTCAGTTGAATTGGCTGCAGGCTGGCCAGGTCTCACTTCTGTTCCTCCCTTCTGACAGGTTTCTTGTTGGGGTCACTATCAGCAATAGAAGAGGTGATGTCACTGGCTTAGTGTAAAAGAACTGCGCTTGAACAAAAATTATACCTCCATATTCCTCGTCTACTTTATGTGAAGTGGAGAATCCTGTCAAAGTAATTTGCCAGGTTGGATAACTCAGATCTACTGTTGCTTCATTTGTAGATGTCAGCCCTATCACTATGAATGTAAAGTGAAGGATATGGGTTAGCTAATGGGGTGGAACTCTGACATTCCTCAAAGGCGTCTAATTCCTGTCCTGTTACAGGAGTCCCTAGAGAACCCCTCCCAAAGAGCTCCGTCTTCCTATTACCTCTGCTAATGGGACTGAGACCTGTGTACTGCCACGTATGATGAGTGCTGGCAGACTCCTCTGAGTTGGGAGTCTAAAATTCCACATCCTATTCCCTTTCCGCAGACTTCTGTCAGAAGGGACCTGTTCTTATCAATCTGAAAGGTGAAGAATATGCAGATACAACCTTTTCCTGCACTGAGGAGATCTCCCACCCCACAGATGTTCTCTGAATGATTAGTAGTAATAGTGGTGCTATAGCAAATAGTACTTAGAATCAGGCAATCTTAATGAGACTGCTTTAGATTATTTTGGATTAAAGGACGGCTGGTATTTTAAAATTTGATTTGATTTGATTCTTTATTTAAATATTGTCTTCTGGTAAGTTAGTAAATGGCTGTAGTTAACTCAGTATACAAGTTCAATTGGCTGAACTAAGTAGTAAAAATTATCTGCCCTAACAGCATCAGGGTATTTCTGAAATACAAGATACCACACCTTGAGCCAAGATTCAGAGCAGAGCAGCTGAGTGGTGGCAGACAACGAGAGCCTCAAGACGGACATGTAATGGCCAGGTATTGCTGGCCAAGAAAACTTCTATATTGAGTTCAGTGAAACTGGAAAGTTGAGAACACAGTCACCTGATGTAAACATTTACCACCTTTCATCTTCAAGTTATTTACAAATTATTAATTGGCTCCAGAAGACTCTAGAAACATTAGTGTTGCCATCTTTATTTTGAAAATGAAATCACAGAATTAGGAAAGGTAATGGCTTTCTGTAAGTGGTTAGCAGTAAGAGAAAGAAAACCCAGCCTCAGGATGATACCTCAGGACTTCTGGTTCTGCATGAACACCACTAATTTCCTTTCTACCGCTGAAAGTATGTGTGGTGTTGTTATCCTTCCCCAGAAGTGCATTATTGTAATTCTAATGAAACTAATTAATTAATGAGCTGGTTAACTAATATAAGCATGCTTGGGATTCAGAATTTCCAATCCAATCTTATATGGAGTCCACAATTTATGCTATAAAATGGCTTTTCTGTCATAATCAAAGTTCGAAAAAATGGTACTGAATTTGGTCCTACAATTTTGTTTTCCCCTCTACATCTTACACCACAACTAGTTTTCAGTTTAAAAAGTTGCATTTCCTTCAAACCACCCACAATATACCCAATACTGCACCTATTCTAGCTAAGCAGAAACAAATCCTCAGTTTAGGGTATCACATTTGGGTCAGGTTTGGATGCAGCACAGCCCTCTCTGGAACAGCGTGTGCCTTCCAAGTCTGGTCAGAAGCACGTTGTACAACTGTGCATGAAGGCAAGTGGCAGTAGTTTACATTAGGTTCAGAACTGGGCTTGGGACAGTGAGTTCAACAAGCATGAGAATAATGCTTCTTTCTTTAGCCATCCCCAGGCTCCACCCTGTTTCTCAAAATTGCTGAACTATTTACAAATGTTTAAGAGAACCTCTGTGTGATGTTTACACTGCCATGCATTTCAGATGCAGGCAGAGCTATACAACCAAGGCCCACTCCATAGACAAGAGCTGTGCTGTTTTATCAAAATATGTACTGGTTCTACTCTCCACTACCATACAAGGCAGTACTGCATTCCTCCTTGTAACCTTTCATTACCTCCTAAGTTTTCCAGATCACTGCCAAATTTCTTAAACTTCATGGAATGATTACAGGTTTCATAAACATAAAGCCCAGATTCTGTTTGGCAGTTTTGTATGGGAATTTCAAAATAATGAGAAAAAGTATTTCAGAAAAGACTATTAAGACCATTTGTATAACCTCACTACAGTTATACAGTTTACAGGTTCAATAAACTTTATGGGTTAGAGTGAACCAAGCCTCAAAATATCACCGTGAAGTTGCTATTACACCCATCTCACATAGGATGTGAGCTGAGGAACAGAATGCCCAAGGAATTTAGACAATGTTCCGTTGCATTCAGCCGAGTACTGGAATTAGATGTCGGATGTTTCTGCTTTGCATTCATAGTCTGCAGTCTACTAAACTCTGTCGATTCCTTATGCTTTTAGACAGGAAAAAAGTATTACATAAAAAGGATTCCAAACAGCTTATATTGATACTCTCCAAGTATTATGATTAAATTAGATGGGGCTATGAATCTGTTTGTTTGCTGTAATTATGAAATTTGTAGAGGAATATTCTGTTTTAGAGGTAATTTCCCTAACATATTAAAAAAACCAAAACAAAATTAAAAAAGAAGGAAGAAATGGAATAGATGCGATTCCACAAAAGCAGCCTGAAAAGCTTCTGAATGCCTATATTATAGAGAGTTTTTGAAGCCAAAAAAGAGCATTGAATTCCTGGAATGAGAGAGATGCTGTTTGTATTCTGCCCACAATGTTCTGGCTCCCTATTCTGGAAGGCCATTAAAATGTTTTCTAAGAACTGATGAACTGTTTACTCCTTTTATTCTTACTGATTATTCTTGATTTGACTCCTGAATACACCACTGAACTTACTAATTAAAAATACCTCCCAGCTTGTTTCAGCTGAAACTTTAAGCTGTGTTTTTGACTTTTTTCCATATTTTCTTTGATGAATATTCATGTCCAACCGAGATAAGATAAGCCTCAATAGCTTCCATTGAGTCAGATTTCTACACAATCTAATTAAAAGGTGTCAGTACCTAAAACTTAGCTGTCAGAGTGTGTAATTTTTGGATCCACGATTTCAAATGCAGTAGGAGTTAGTGCCCAAATGCCAACGTGCTGAACAGAGAGTCACCCCACCAAAACATACAGTAGGAAATGCTGCAAATGCTGGACATGGATTTTTCTGCCTGTTCTGAAGCTTGCTAGTGTCAGATAGAATTGAGTGCAGACCACACTGAAGTGTTAGTTAAGGTACATTCGCAAAGACTCTTCAGGCTGAGTCATGTGTGGATGTGTTTTCCACGTAGGCGGTCTCTGTGTGAGACAGAGGAGTCTCTCCTCCTGTAACCTCAGCCAAACTTGGCAGAGGGATGGAGATCTAATATTAAGTTCCTAAAAGTTTCAAAAAACTTGCAAAACAAGTTTTGTCTGTTAATGCTGAACCTCTGCTGAGCCTCAACCTCTTAAAAGACAAGAGAGATTTCAGATGGGCATATGAGGTCTAATAAATTCCCTAACCATGGGAAATGTGTTAGTCAGAGTTTATGTGTTAAGCAGAAGAAGACCTCAGAGTTCTCGCCTGCATGGAGTCTCTGCTGCTTGGTAAATGTAGATGATGATAAAAGTAATAAATACACTTAAAAGTATGGTTTCCCAATTAGATTCTTTGAAGTCTTTAAGGGAGAAACTCTTGCTGTAAATTAATATAATGCAATTAGATTGTCAATTAATCACAAAACCTCTGGGAGCTAAGCTGCTTTGGTTCAGGTACTTGGAAATGCTTTGACTTAAGTAAGGAAGACACTATGGAGCAATGATCTCAGCTAGAGGGAGAGATGGCACCTGGTAGGTACCTTTTCAGTGATGCGTGGCAGTGAAAACCAGAGCAGGCCATGAGATAGAAAGAACTACATTACATCCATTGTTGGAATAAGCAGGTTGGTGACTATGACTTGGCTGGACAACGCCCCGAGTAACTTGATGCACCCACAAATTTTACCCTGCTTTCAGCAGAGATCAAACTGGATAACCTCTAGAGGTCTCTTCAGATTAAATCTTTCTGTGATGTTAGGAGCCCTCAAACACTCATTTCACAGTTAAAAGATAGGTAGTTGATTTTGCTTTTATGTTGCTTAACTGTTACCAGTGCATGAACATTTGACTTGGATGCCCTTAACTTCTGGAAAATTTAAATGGACATCAGTGTCCTGCTTGGTTAGGAACATAGGGATTGCCTCAGACTTTTCCAAATGCTTTCCAAATGCTATCTCTGTGTTTCACTTCTGATCTGATTCCTCAGAATCAGAAGAGAAATTCCTCAGAATCAGATCTCCTTGCTAGGACGTATCATAAAGTTAACCTCAGGCAGCAGACTTTAGCACACAAAAACATTTTGCTTTTTTTATTTAAATGAGGCACATCTATTAATCACTATACAGGTGTAATTGATGACTTCTTAAATATAAGTGTGCAACTTTAGGAACATGGATTACTGCTGAATCACAGAATGGGTAAGATTGGAAGGTACCACAGTGGGTCATCTGGTCCACCCTTCCTGCTCAAGCAGGGTCATCCCAGAGCTCATGGCACAGGATTGTATCCAGATGGTTCTTGAATATCTCCAGGGAGGGAGAATCCACAACCCCTCTGGGCAGTCTTTTCCAGTGCTTGGTCACCCACACAGTAAAGAAACACTTCCTCATATTCAGGGAGAACTTCCTGTGCATCAGCTTCTGCCCATTGCCTTTTGTCCCACTGCTTGGCACCACTGGGAAGAGCCTGGTCCCTTCCCTTGACACCCTCCCTTCAGATACTGATAGACATTGATGAGGACCCCTCTCAGTTGTCTCTTCTCGAGTCTGAATGGGCCCAGCTCTGTCAGCCTTTCCTGGTAAGAGAGATGCTCCATACCTCAGTCATCTTTGTTGTCCTCTGCTGAACCCACCCCATGAGCTCCATGCCTCGTACTGAGGAGCACAAAACTGGACACAGCACTCCAGATGTGGCCTCACTAGGGCTGAAAAACAACCTTGCCTCACCACTTGTCCTCTTGATGTCCTCTTCTCCTTATCTCAATACCTTGGTTATTGCAGCCTGTTTCCTACTCTTATGGTCTGATTTCTACCCATAGCAATTTAATAGCATCACCAACTTTCCTTTTCCAGGGCAATCGAACGTCACAATTTCATGTTTTTTACCTTTTAATGGTAAGGCAAAACTATTTCAGAGTGCCTCCATGGTTCAGCAGTATTACATTTTCTCCCTCTATTTTCCCACTCTACTCACGTTCATTGTAAAATACCTCCCCTCTTCCTCCTATCCAAATTCCTGATCATGCTGTTTTCCAGTTCTGCACTGTCTGCTGGACTTACGGCCCCGTCCTCAGCTTACTCTTTTCTTACAGCCTTCAGAACATCTCTTCTCTTTCAGTTCAAAACTTCTTATTTTCCTGCCGTTTCCCAGGGTCCCGCTTTGTGCATACAGCAGTCCGTGTGTTGAGTGCAGCACAGACGGCATCTGCTGGGGAACCGAGGAGCAGCAGGTGGCTGCTTCCAATAGTTCAGTTACTGCCAACATAAAATCAAGTCTTGACTCATGTAAACAACTCATTCAGGGCAACCAATACATACTCTTGATGCTTGATTGTGATTTCTTTTTTTTTTTAACAAATGAAAAGTTAAATGTATGAAGTGTGACTAGTTTCTCATAAACTGGGTGCAAAAGTTTTCTGTGACAATGCTGGGCTCAAAGCCAAATCTAAACAATGCTGGGCTTAATTTGTAGCAGAAGCATCCTTTATTTGGTTCTTTTTTCACTTGTTTAGAGGGGAGGCAAAGGGGGAAACTGATCTGTTACATTTTGTTGTGATTGCTCATAGCAACCACCGAACTCAACATTGCTGCTCTGGTGGTGGCACAGTGAAGCAGGTACTGCCTGGGTGCTTGCTGGAGGTAAAACCTGTCTCATTTTTTGTCAGGTAGGCAGTGAACACAGGATGGCAGTCTACAGTCTGAGCCTAGTCCTGGCTCAGATAGTTTTGGACTTCTGGTCCCTAATGCTCCTTTAGCCATCATTTTGTTAATACAGACATGGAAAAAATGAACATGTTATTTTCTGTACTTGATGATAATTAGATAATATGTTTTTCATTAAACACTAAATTCTAGGACCTCTTTGGCTGTACACTTAACTTTATTAAGCACCATTCTTTGACTTTATGCTTAATTAACAAACTCAGTTTACTTATTTACTGAAGGATTGAGTAAAGGCAGCAGCAGAAGGCCCTGGGCTATAGAACTTTTCAGCCATAGCACTTTGAATAGAGCAGTAGATGCAATACATGAATGTGGATGAAACTGGTCATCCACAACCTTTCTAAGAGTAGAGAGGTTCCGGCTGTATACCATTAGCAAGCAGCTATTTCTAAGACAAAAATCACCAAATCTACTTGTGTGTGTTCCTACTTGCTGCTGACTGCTAATAACACAGTGATACAATTTTAATGGCATATTTCAGCTAACATTAAAAACCATTAGCTGTATCATGGCCAGTTTAGGTTGACTATGAAATTCTTAATTTTTCTTAATCTTCATCTTAACGTTTACCTACAGCAGATGATAAGAAGGGTGCTTACTTGGAGTTGACACCACAGCTTGATGGCTGGGACATTCTCCCAGAAGGTGTGAGGAAGAATTTGAAGCTAAAATTATAAAAACCTTGAATGCAGACTTTCCACTTGTGGAAGCAAACACTTCACTCATTCAGAGACACAAAACAAGGTGAACAAACCCTCCCCGTGTTTCACACCAAAACATTAGCATTTGCACTCAGTGGAGCCTGGTTGGTGTGTGGGGAGCAGTTGGACTGCATTCCTGTCAGTTCCAGGACAAAACAGGGCACTCCACAGTCCTGACACGTAAAGAGGTGTGGAGGCCTAGCAAAAGATTTTCTACTGGCCCCTCACACCCTTTTTCACCACACAAAACCATTCATGTACATTGATGTGGATCAGACTGGAATCTTCCCTGACAGTGTTTTGCTTGGACTGGGAAAGTTGAGGACAACATGGGCCCCAAAGGTCTGCTCTGGTGGAGGTGGATTTCTAAGATGGCTTTCCACTGAGATGCTGTGGTGGGAGAGCATGCCCAGGACCTCATACCTCACCTGAACTCTGAATTTCTGCCCTTGAACTGCTGTATATTCACACTAGCTCCCTCCATCCTGTTCCCTTAGTACAGCCATTGTGCCCTTGTTCCCTTGGACAGCCTGCTGCCAGTTGAATTGTTGACCCTTTGGTGGACTGCCGACCTCCTCTTTGCCACCCTTTTCTAGCTCTAACATCCCAAACCCATACTAAACTTGGCAAAGGCTGTTGAGCAAAATGTTACCATTCTGCCACCCCTACCTCACCAGTTCTTTGGGGAATGGATGATCTACAGCATCCAAGCACTTCTAGTTAGTTCTGAAAGCAAATACTTTTGTGCTAATGGTCATCACTTCAACGAAGTCAGTTAATTTTGCTTCACACCATTAACTGTGTTCTGTAAAACTCAAAACCTAGGATTCTGCACATGCGAAGTTGCTGTGTTGATTGCTCATTAGCATGCATTTTAAGAAACAAACTTTAGAGTTGCAGAGGTAAAAAATTATAAGAGCTGCCTAAAGTATGTTTTTCTTTAATTTCTAGGAAATGTATAACCATACTGAGTTTGAGATGCAATCCAAATCTCAGTAAAAATTACAGACAATTCCTATTATGTATAAATATCTGTTACTAATTCAAAGACGCATTTACTTAGCTTTGTTCTTTTAGAAGTTTTTGAAAAGCTTTTACCAGTCTCAACATTACAGACCCACAAGATAACTCTTCCTTAAATAAAAAGACTTTGTTAAAATGAGTGCTTATAAGACTTTCTCACCAAAAAAGTTCTACTCAACCAAAGAACTTCAACATTCATAGAGGCAAAAATTTTCATCTGCAAAATATATATTTTTATTAGTGAAATATGCAAAAGCTTCCAGCTTCTATTCTTAGCTTGTTAAACTAAATAGATCCAAAGGAACCTCTAATAAAATAGCCAAAACATGCAAGACGAATAAATCCAACACTTCATTGCCAATATTTTTATTACAACAGTAACAGAATGAAATCTTAATACTTGTTTTCAAGCTCCAGTACATCAACATATTTTTCAGCTAACATAAAAAGAGTTATCTGCAGGAACATGAATTCCTTGCTAGCTCTCTGTAAGAACAGTTTAGCTCTCCTCGTCATCTCTGACTTATTGTGTAGTCACGCAGCAGTATCTTTGTCTCCTCTCCCTATCACCTGCACATTACACTTGACCTTCCTATGACATGATCCTTTCCAATTACTGCATCAACAGAAATTAAACTTTGGCTACCCCATAGCAGAAATACCTAGACACATAAGGTTCCAGGGAGGAGAGCCAGAAGGGATCAAGCAGCCAAGGGTAGATACTCAAGAAGAGAGGCAGCTAAAGCCAGCAAGCCAACATGCTTCACAACAGGCATGGAAAAAGTCAGTTGCAGAAGTTGATGGACTATTGAGATGTCTGGTTTGACATGAATTTCCTTAGCAATTGTGTTGTGATGGAATAAATAAGCCCTGAGGTATCTCTTGCTCATCCTTTTAAGTTACACGACAATAAAGTTTAGTAAACAAAACTGTTCAAAACAAGATTTAAAGTGAAAAGCAAGACTGCTAGCAGTGCAAGTAATCACATGAATGAGAAAGCTGTTACACAGGGCGGTAAGGGAAACACAAGAAAAGGTGCAAAGGATCTCTATAAAGGGCACCTGCATCTTCTAGAATAGATGTTAGTGAGTGGCTGAGGAAAGACATACTCAAGACATGCAAAGCCCAGACACTATTAAGACATCCTTACAAACAATCATTAAATGAGACCTTATCCCACCCCCAAACAGTCTTCTCACAGCATGTCCTGTACAGGTTGAAGCACAGAACCTGCTACAGGTTAAGTGCCCCCTACATGGAAAACCCTTCTCTTACTGAGACATTCTGGTGTTCCTTGGTTTAAAACTGCAAATCTGGCAAGAATACAGACCTATTGGTATGAGCTGAAACACATGCATTTTTTGTACACCCTGAGAAACCCTGAGAAGCTGTACAGGCTTCCAGAATATGGATGTAAAGTTACATTGTGAGGTATATATTTTATATGTTGTCTAAATTGTATCTCAATGCATCTTATTTTTGTAGCACTCAAAGGATCAAAATGCACTTTATTTTCACAGCACATTAGCTCACTTGTGTGAGTTCAAAACTTCCCATGTGATGTCTTAGAATAGTTTATGTGAACAAAAAAAACCCCACTAAGTTCTGAAGTTGTGCATTTGTTGGAACAAGACGCACTGTTTGGGCACCTACAAGCACATTAACAAAGTTACACAAGACAGTAAGCACAGTACAGTAACACAGGCCTTAAGTTTTTGGAAATAATGTCCACGCTAAAGTACGGAAACATTTTGCTTCCTCTTTGCCTCCCCTTCAGGGGATTTAACAAGAATGGAATTAGTAGACAACTTAAGTGAACAACATGAATTTTATTTGTAAGTGTTACAATATAGCCACAAACTTAAAAGAACTGAACAAAAGACTTGCTATATTTTAAAAAATGAACTATTTTTTTTTTAGGCCAAAGACTCCCCATTCAGTGTTTGGCCCAAAGATAACTAAGAAGCTTCACTGTAGGTCTGTAATTCTTAAGAAAAAGAAAGAACCACACATTTGGTTTATCTAGTAAGCAAAGCTAATACACAGCTATTAATTTTTTCACTCAAATATCGGAAGTCTTCTGGGAAAGACTTCTTTGTGCTTTGGTTAAGAACTTAAAAATCAAAAGCCTAAGCAGGATCCTTTTGCAGAAACACATTCTGTGTGCCACATCCCTCTGATAGAAGGCACAACTTATGAAAGGAACATTCATTAAATGAAACAGAAGTCAGTTCTGAAAGGCTAAGCGTGATATCCACTACTTCTGGTGGATTTTTTTTTAAATTTATCTAGGCAAGACCTGCTCTTATTTTCTAACACCAACACTCTCCCTCCAAATCTATAACACAACTTCAGTATTCATAAAATTAAAGCTTTTTTGGGCATGAACAGTGGTAAGAAAGAAACATAAGCCAAAAGTTTTCTACTGACAGAGTTACTTTCAAAACTGGATGTAAGAGTAGTCACTATTCCTCAATAACCCATGTGTCAAAAACAAACAAATGATGATAGCCAAATTGTTTTTGAAGTGCCATTCTCCCTGCATATTTGAAGTCAGGTGAACAAAGCTGTATGTGGCAGTAAAACTGATGATTTTGTCTGAAGTGCTTGATGAAAGCAGAGAAACTATAAAAATGGTAAATTAGTGAAACCAGAGGTGGAAGAGTTACATTTACCATACAAAACAAGATGAATTGGAGCATTTTCACATTTTCTTGTTCCATTAGACAAGATACAGCAAAAAGATTCTTCACAGTGAAGAACTCCTTTAGAATGTGTAAAGTTCGTAACACATTTTTTCTTACATTTCTGGGATATGAAGTAATTTGAAATAAGACTCAGAGACAGTATTCCAAAAAAGAAAGTATTACTATGGCTAAGAAATGAAGATTACATAGGAAGTTTTAGACATTCAAAAAAAATCTTTGGAAAATGCTATTTAATACTTTCAATAATTTTAAGTGCCCTGATACCATATATTTTACAGTAGAAATGCAAGAGCCTTTGGAACACAGCAATGCTTGGTTGGTTCTGTGCATGTCTTATGACATCATCTTTTTCTTACATTCCACTGAGCAAAGAACCATCCCTTCCACAGGTATGAACTTCTGGTCAATTAGACACTTGCTGCAACAGGAACACAAGAAGCATTCCCGTGTGGCATGCCAGTTGAAGTCGTTGTACGTCAGACGCTGAACTTCTGGAGCTATAGCATTATGACAGCCTTGGCAGATCTGTTCAGAAATAAAACAGCACTGGAATTAAGGACACACATGCTCTCTTCTAGTCCAATAAACCCTGGAACTCTTAAATGTTTTGGATGAGAGAGACAGGTATTAAAAGAAGCCTTTTAAATTAGTCTCTAGCTTTTGACTTTATTTTTAAAGCAGTGTTCTGATTAGAATTCAGCGGAGGACACAAAATAATAAAATGGACACAAAAAGTTATTTGCTGCTAGGACTAAGCTTAGACAGTTATGACGGTTAGGATATGGGGTTAGAAATACAAAGAAACAAAAGTACCAAGACTGCAGTTACCAGTACAAGCCTTTAGCAGATCAGCTGAAGTAGATTCCCACCCATCTCAATAAACTACAAGTGACAAGAACGAAACATTTAGCAGCATCATTCACCTTCATCTGCTTCACTCCTTGTTACCAAATTCTGCTTCTCCACTGGCTAAGTTCAAGGTATTTTTCCAACAGGTTTCCCCCCTCAGCAGTGGCTTTTGTTCAAGCTTATGAATTGACAAAACATTTGCCTGCTGAAGCAGTTTGTTTTTTTTTTTTTCAACAGGGAAGAAGATGACTGACTCAAGCCTAAACATGCATTCAGTTTATACTCTTCAGATACTCCCAGACTGAGAGGAAGGAAGAGTTTGAAGCTCCCCAGATGTATGTTCCCCTCCTTCACAACACTAAGGTGTCTGTAAGGACCTTACCGGAGCATGGTTCTTCATGAAACAGGATTTGCAGACTGGCTTATCATTCACCATTGAATAAATTTCCCCAGCCAAAACACGATCACAATCAAAACAGCAGAAGTGTTTCAGATGCCAGTTTTGACCTTCAGCCTGAGTATATTTATTGCTGAATATTAGCTATGAAGAAGATACAAACAAGTATTAATACATTAATTTGAACAGTGTATCTTTCAATAAATCTAGCCTCTGGATGTTTTGTAATTTGCAAGGAACTCCCAGTGGTTCCACCATTGTTTGAATGTTTCCAAAAAGCCTCCATGCTGCTCCCAAGAGCCCACATGGGCCAGAGGCCCCAGATGGGCTGTTCCCTGTTGCTGCCCAGGGTCGGTTCATCCCCTAGTGCCTCTCACGAGGAAACAACTGCATAACTGGGACTTGCCGGAACAATTTCCCCTCACGTATCACATCTTATGTCTCTGCAGACTGTGTAAAATCCCCACCAAATCCAAAGCAAACTATGGATCTTCCTGAACATGCAGAGTCCATATTGGCTTCAGTTCTTTGCAACTAAAGTATCACCCAAAACTGGTGAAGGCATATGATCTTCCTGCACTGAAATGTCTTACTAAAAATCTTAATCACTTCTCAGGGGAACGAACTTATGTGCTAAAAGAAAGGACTAAGATATTTCCTACCTCATCACATCCAGCACAGCGGGGTTTTTCACTATCACAATAATGTCTTCCACAGTACAGGTTACCATTCTTCCAGAAATAGATCATGTCTACTAGAAGTTCACTGCAGGTGCAACACACAAAACAAGCTGGGTGCCACAATTTGTCATATCCAGCACGTTCTGCATAGACAGCTGGGTCACCTTCCTTCATGTTCAGTTTGCAGTGATAGCAGGACTGGAAAGAGGTTATTACCAAGTTAATTAAGTCTTTGAGAGGTATATTTATAGAAATTATGCATTATCAATACATTTAATAAATTCCACCTTTCTAGACTGAAATTAAAGCATTGGATTAGTCCCATGAGCAGACAGTAGTGGTACAGGATGCCATAGTTCAGGTTTAACTAAGCAATTCAAGATGATGCACATTCTACTGTCATAGCATTAGTGCTGCTTAAAAGGACTGTTGTACTTTGCCATATTCACATTCTGCTATTACAGTAGTGTTTAAAAGAAACCTAGGCAATTAAAATTAATGCTATGCTTTATAAGTCTTACATACTTCAAGAACAAGGAGAATAATGAGCCTCCATCCAAGCTAACCAACTATGACTAGAACCCATGACAAGAAAATGACTGTACTTAAAGTTCATGAGAAGACCAAGCCATATCTGCATCACTGGTAAGGAAAATAAAAAAAAATAGAAAGGGTGAATATTTCAAACTAATTCTGTTTAAAGCTGTGTTCTAGGAATGCTAGTCACTCATGGCTGCTGTCCAACAGTCTTAGGACAGGGAGATCCAGTGATCTTAGGACAAGGGAAAGTGACTACGGAAACACTATGAAGTGTATGGATGCAGCTACACTACAAATAGTTCTGGAGAGTCCGTAGGCAGTCTTCTGCCCTATACCTGCTTACAGTGAGGGTTTTGTCATCAAGTCAAAAAACCCAGCCGGATTTGTGTTACTCAATCAAAAATTTTTAATCTACAGTTTAATCACCAGTTTGGCATTTCCTGCACTCCAGCTGGTCTGTGGACTGGGCTGAACATCCTGGGAAGGTTTTCCTCTATGACTGTCGTGGTTTTGCTAGAC
>WBMZ01013400.1:0-44023 GCA_013400975.1 Atrichornis clamosus | reverse complement strand
GGGGGCGCTCTGGGCACGGCAGCGGCGGCGCCGCGGGGCCGGGGCCGCGCCAGCGCCGCTCCCTGCCCTGCCCTGCCCTGCCCTGCCCTGCCCGGCCCCGGAGGGCATCGCACACCCGAACGGCGCTGTCTGCCTCCGCCCTGGTCCCTCCACACGGCCTGCTGCGAGCCGGGACTTTGTCTCCTCCCTTAGAGAAGGTGTATGTATTATTGCTGTATTTTGTGGCAAAACCAGAAATTAATGTCAGCCTGTGTAGTTTAAAGAAATTAATTTCTAGGATAAAATAGCACTGCCCTTAAGTTGCAAGTTGGTTATTATTACTTTTTCAATATTTTCAGAAATTTTGACAGAATTTCTTAAAAACTACATGAAGAGCAGACTGAGATGATGTGTCTTCCTTTGTCAGATTTCTCTGTAATCTGCCTGCAGGCCCCCATCAATCTCTGAAGTGTGGAGTTCATATGAGCAGTTCCTGCTGGATTTAGTCCAGTCATATACTTGTAAATGCATATTGCTTTACTGTAATGCTTTAGTTGCTTTACTGAATTGGTAACTAAACCTACTTCTAATAAGTGTGGAGTATTGATTAGGTCCTTTTTTCAATGGGACCTTTAGAATCAGACCAATGTGATCAAGTCTCAATATTTGTTTAGCTGTAGTGTGCTGACCAGCATGAAAAGGGGAGTGACCATGTACTTAAACTGAATCTCAAACAAATGAAAAGTTAGCTGGTATGGGGCAAGATTAAATTATTAACAAGTGGGAGTCCTGCATCTTGCTCTAAAACAGAAGGCTGTCTCTTGTGATATCTTTGTTCTAAAGAGAAATGCCCACTTTAATGCTTCTTTTGGGGAGGGAAGCAGCACTGGAAGCTCAGTGCCATTCCTTGTCTCTGGCCTGTCATATGACTTTCTCCATTTACTAGTTTTTAAATGGTCCCTGTAATTTTTCTTCAACATCTTCAACGTGAAGCAAGTGAGTTGGAATTGTATCAGGGAGCAAGGTTTGAAATTCTTTGGCCAAAAATTTCTTCTTAACTCTGGGGGCAAATGGTACTGTTACCAAAGCCATGTTTCTGGTTATGTACTTTGTTTGGTAATTTGAAAGACTTCGCACTAGTATCATTACTTACAGAATTGAATAACTTTTAATTTCAAGACAGAACAGCAGCAGGATTTGAAATGTTTGAGTTTGGCAAGAAAGGGCTTGTCTGTAAAACAATGAAATTGCGTTGGGGAAATACAGTGCCTCTGTTCAGCTGGGGCGGGCTGAGGTACACTGCGAGCTGTTGTGAGCTGCAGCTGCATTTACCATCAAACACTGAGCTGGTGCCGATGAATGTTTTGTTTTTAGTGTCATGGAAACTGTGAGCCAAAGAATGGATATTCTATTCATCTGGGAAAATAGCAGTTCACTGCATAAAACATCAGTTGCTTCCAAAGCAGTTCTTAAAATAGACTTTGTGAATATAACCCTAGAAGTAAAAGTGCAGCAATTTAAATGACCTCAGTACTACTTTGGTTTTTTTTATTAGAATATATGTGTGAATTAAATTAACATAGAAGTAGTGAAAGTTTCAAGATACAACTGTGGCATGGAACTCCTGCAATGATTCTATGTTTTATTTTACTGTGCAATTTTTAATCTAAAAAATGGAGAGACCCAGACATTGCAGTATCAGTCTTAATCCTTTTTATTACTTTTTTTCAAATGGCTCGCTCAAAGAAAGATAGTTTTGGTCATCATTGAGTATACTTTCCTGTTTCAAATAGTGTAGTGCAAATCATAAAGCTCATTGCAGAGACCAGGTATCCAAGAAAGTACTCTCAAGGGCCAAGAAGGAAAGAGGTATGGAAGAGTGTGTGTAGGTTTTTAAATGCATGAGCATTTTTGCAGAGCCAGTATCTAAAGAATAATTAAGGAACTTAATTCAATTGAATAGGAAAGCTTAAATGTGTTTCACTAAATTTTCATGCTGGGTTCAAAAGTACATATGAGATCCAAATGTAAGAGGTAGAGAGAAACCAATACAGAAAAATAGATACACAAAGTCTTTGCAAAAGAAAGCTGAAGAAATTGAAAGTATTTTGACCTGGTAGGAAGTTGGGGGGAAAATTGCCAGTTGCAGGATTTCAGAATCCAGGATTCTGGAATGGATGTGATACTACTTAAAAGAAAGGAATCTTTGCGAGGCCTCCTTCAGCATCCAGTGAAAGCAGCGAGATTCTTTCTGTTTATTGCTCTCTAGCTTAGTTGTGATTGGTTGGTGTTTGTTGGTTGTTGGGGGTTTTTTTTAGTTTTTTAATTGAGGATTTTGAAATGATTTTTGATCTGGTGTGAGGTGTGCTGAGCAGAGGTGGATGGTCACTGACCTTTCCGGACCACCAGGCCGCTGCACGCTTGGACCCCAACCTGCACTGGTGCCAACAGGCTACTCTGTGCCAAGTGCAGGACTTTACATTTGTTATGGTTGAATTTTGTGAGATTATTGGGCTAATCCTGTTGGCCCAATCCTCTAGATTGTCTCTACTCCTCTGAATGGTGGTCCTGCCTTCAAGTATGCTAACTGCATCTCCAAAATTGGAGTCATTTGCAAACTCTTCTAAGGTGTTCTCTGTCTTTTCCTCCAGGCTGATAAGGACATTAAGCAGGAGAGGTTCCATATACACTGTATAGTTGGTAATAACAAAATTATAGATATAGGGAGATTGATAAAAACATAAATTTAAGTTGAAAAAATTGCATGAGAAGTAAAATATGTGCTTGAGATGCTGAGACTTAGATGAGTTACTCAGAACAGGATCAAGAAAAGTGTTTTATAAGTGTTTTTGACTGTTTGATATCAAGGACTAATGTGTAGTTGAAAGCTTACAGCAGAGATAACAGCTAGGTAAGAAATGGGAAAGTGTCTGAAATTAGTCCTTGTTTGTATATAAAAAGATTTCATAATAATATGCCAGCTCCACAGCACCTGTTCTGTAGTCCAGGGAGTTGAAGTACAAGCAGGTAAAATAGATAAAAAGATACAAAACCCATGTGGTTTTACTTTCACTCATTAATACTGTTTAGGCTTAGGAGGAAGATTTTCACTCTGCAATACTTTCAGGTTTCATAGCCACATATTCTTAACTCCAAGGCAGACATTTGGCCTTTTCAGTTCAATGCCTTGGGAGGTTTCCTGTGGGATTTGCCAAGGCCAGTATGCCTTTTGCAGAGCTCCTGAGGCAGACCAACAGGAAAGGTTAGGATAATGGTGAAACACAGAAAGTTTCTGTAGCTGCCACCCTCCTCCTGAAGGACAAATCCAGTTCCAGGCTGCAGGGCCTCATCTCAGTCCCACAGGCATCCTTCTGCACTTGGCTGAATAAGAGGCAGTTTCCTTAAGTGCAGTTCAGAGCTCTCCACTGACCTGTCTCCAATTGCTTCAATCTATTAACAAGCTCTGAATTTCCAGTAACATTTAGATTGACAAGTTGATTCTTTAAAGAAACAAAGAAAAGACAAAAAAGACTACATTTAGGGGCAAGGTTTGAGTCATGTTGGTGTTTCCACTTGCATTTAAAACCTTGTCTGGTGCCTAGCTTTTACTCCTTAATGCATTATTTTAAAAATAAAGTAATAAGTTTATTCCTTTAAATTATTCTTTTAAAATGTATCCTTTTTTGTCAGTTCGTTGTATCAATGCACATAACATATAAAAATCAGGTACATTGGTAGTGTACTGTGCCAGCTTACAGTGAAAAGAGGCACCTTTCCCACAAATTCAGGTTGAAGAGCATTACCATTAGCCTACCTAATCCTTCATTAATAAAATTCCATTTTAGTGATTTCATTATTTATGATTTGCTATCAGAGGAATAAATCGTTTGTGTAATTCTATTTGCTTATTTTAAATATTGTACAAAATGGACTTTCTTCCAGAGATCTTGCACTTCATGAGTATTCTAAGGCTTAGTAAAAACCTGTCTTAATATCTGAGAAAACTCCTTGGTTTACATATATTTTAGACAAGTATTTGTAATCCTTTTGGAGTCAGGTTACCTAGACCTGCTGATACAGACATGCAGAAGGTTTGCAATTGCTTTTACATTCTCCTTGCTGTTAAAATAGAAAATATTTCATCATTCTTATTCATGTTATCATTTCTATAAAATAATTACCAGTATTGCAATAAGTATTCATTTTGTTCTTAACATGCTGAGGAAAAGTGTTTTCCTTGTCTGCTTTAGGTCATTTAAAGCCTCTGGAAAGCACGTGTAGCCAAGCAGAGAGGTAGTATTTATTGATATATGAAGTTTTATTCTTTAGTTCATTGAGCAGCTCACCAAGTTCCATGGTGTTTTTAAATCTGAGACTTATGATCACCTTGACTCTGTCTCGACTTGGGTTATTATCGTTAAAACTTCAGTATTTATCCTTGAGGTGCCTTGGCAATAAGGTTTTGGTGTTTTCATAAATGCGTGAAGACGTGAGGTGCTTACAGATGAGGGATGGTTTAGAGACATTTGTACTTTTTGTGTGTTGCTTGGGTAGGTAGAAGTTCGTTCTCTGTGTAGCCCCAGTACGAGTTTACCTTTCTGCAGACAGTGATGTGCTCTTGTGCAGTTATCATCAGTGGTTCAGGGCTTGGTAGCATTGCTTTCAATTTCTGGACGTTCTAAGGCCCCTTCCTGTAAATACTGCTTTTGTACTGAAATCAGAACACCTACTTTATGCTCTTAGTGTTTTAAGTACTTTGTATTAGTCTAGACTATCTAACTATTCTTTATGGGGTTCCTGTTTCACGTTCTTTTGACTTGATGTGCCTTCATTTAGTGCATGCGAACAGGCAGGAGTTTCCAGCCCCTGAACAGGAGATGGCTGCTTTCAGGCACTGTCTCCTGAGGATTTCCCCTCCTGTTTTAAGAGGTAACTTGATTATTCTGTGGTGCCTGCAGGAATTGTCTCATGAAGAAGTAATGCTGAGAAAACACTTAACATGTTGTTTTGTCTTCCAAAATGTGTTTTAGCATCTAGTGTGTGTTTGGGGTTTGGTTTTCTGTGTTGTTTGGTTCTTTGGTTGGTTTGGTGGGTTTTTTGTTCCTTTGTTTAGTTGTTTTTGTTTGGGGTTCTTTTTTCTGCTGTTTGGGTGTTTTGGTTTTGGTTTTTTTTCTTCAGTCCAGCAGCTACTGCTAGTCTGGAGCCCACAGTCTGGGAATTCCTGTTTTACAAACTTCTATCTGTGTGATTGGGATGTCTGTCTTGCCTGTGAAGGGTGAAGTTAGAAAAAGTTATGCAAGTCATGCCAATAAGAACTGTCAAAAGTGTTGTACAACAGAGGACAATTGTACACATTTGCCAGTTGCCTTATGGAAGGTGGTTATAAATGTTGGCTGTGTTCGTGCCTCCGTTTATACAGAGAATGGGCAAGGGGGGAATCCTTCTTTGTTGACAAGCTGACTTTTCAAATTTAATGAGAATTAATAGTTCTGTAGATACCTGCAAAATTAATTAATATATATATATATAAATGAAATAATCTAGCAATTTGTGGTATGTAGTGACATCAAAATAATCTTTTAATTGGAAACAGGTGTAGCATTTTATTGTAAAGTGTGGATTCTTTATTCATTTCCAATTAAAAAATCCTCTTGACTTTAGACTTAAGAATGTAATTGGTGTTCAAAGTAATTTTTGTCCTTAAATCTGGGGCAAATTCCACATCAGGAGAGCAAGGGATGCTTTTCAAGTTAGCTGTAAGTAGCAACTTAGTTAGTTGCTTGAGAATTTTAACTAAATCCCTTGGGGATGAGGTGAGAAAGATGGCAAAAGGAGAAATATTTTAAGAGTGAAGACACTTGGATATTCTAGAAAAACATGGGGATGGATAAGTTAGGTGAGTAAAGGTATATGACAAATGCCTTCTTGTCACCAGCATGGAATGTGTGGGTATTCTTATGCAAACTCACTTGGGTTATTGTCTTCTGGATATTCACTGTCCCTGATTTCCCTCATTTTGAGTGTATTTTTAATCTGTTTCTCACACTGGATGTTCTCTGTATGCAAAGCACATTAATGGGTTAATAGAGTGTTAACATTTATGGTAAGGGTAGCCTGGGGTAGGCACAGTAGTGGAGAGTTTGAAGCTACATGAAACAGCTATTCAGGAATTATTTGGTTCGCAGATACTCGCCCACATACGCTTGGGGGAGGAAGAGAAGAAAGTTCTTTCTTCAGGTTTGTACTCCCTCTTCCCTCAGTTACTGTGCATTCTTCCTGCCAGAGACTTCAGTGCCTTTTAGCCTTGCAAACATTTGATTTGTTATTCAGCACAGTGAAAGCCTGCTAAGTGGAGGGACAGGAATAGTACTGAGGAAGGAGCCTTCATGGATCAGTCTTTGTTGGAGTTGATATGTTCTTAGTTTGACATGAGCGTATAAATTACAAGTTCATAGGGTCAATCCAAATATAATACGGAATTTACTCCACCCTTACCTCCAGTGTATTTGAAGTACGTAAGAGCATTAATAAATTGTTTTTATAGCTCAAGATCTGTGCAGTGATCTGCAAACTGACAAAATACTCCATCTTTTCTTAGAAATACTTACAAATCAATGGGATGAAAGTGTCAAAGGCTTGTCTTTGAGAAGCAGGTTCTTTAATACCTCTTCACAGACTGACATTATTTTTAAAAAAAAATATTGTGTTAAAGAAGTTGTGAGAAGTCCCTTGACTTCTGTGTTTAACATCTTTATAAATATACTCTGGGATTTATTGCCTGGTTGGTTCAATCAGTAGAATTTTCACAGTGAAAGACATCTGCAAATGCCTACACAACTGTAAGTATAAAAACTTCTAAACTTTTCTAGTTTTTGGAAAGCACAACGAAAAGGAATTTTTTTCAGATCATCTTGTCCAAATGTTAACAAAAGCAGTAATTGAGTATTTGCTGTCAGGAGTTGTTCCTAAATTGCAAAAGTTACAATGAGAGGTTGATTCCAGGTAATTCCAGCATCAGAATTTTTACATTTTGAACCATTTGGATGTGAAAAGCAGTTCTTGCTCCAAATAAGTAATAGGACTGGATAGCAGAAATATAATGCTGTCTTCTTACAAATGAGAATTTATGGCATGGAAAATCCTAGGAGATTGCTGGCAGACCTGAGATTGGACTGTTGAATCCCATAAATCTCATTCGAACTCATAAACTTTTACTTCTGGCCAATCATTAGTTTTGTATGATCCCAGTCTTTCAAAATTTCAGCCAAAACAAGGAAGAGAGAGCAAATCTGTAGTGTTAAAACCAAGCTTTGGTAAAATGTTTACATCCACTGTCTGGAAAAATTGGTATTGGAAGATGTTACAGTATGGAGGAAAAAAAATTCAGCATAATGTATCTTGTTCACTTGTTGCAGTCTGTACATAGCATTCTTGCAATTAGATGTGTAGAGTGCATTGCTGATCAACACTTGGGCATGGCATTTCTTGTTAAGTATGTTTGATTTTAATTCTGTCCTGTTACTTTATTACACATTTTTCCAGTAACATGATTTTATTGTGTATGAATTACTTATTAAACGTAAGGTTAAAAATTTGAACTACAAGTTTGGAGACATTCTGCATTCTGTAGATTTGACTGCTTTATTAAAAGGTACAAGTGTGTATGAGGTTGCAAGACTTGGAGGAATATTGATTGGGAAGCTGTTTGCAGTCAGAAGAAGATGGAGCTAAGATGGAGCGTGTGATGAGATAAAGGCTAGGCTAGGAAAGTGATTACGACTGGGGACCTGCTAATCACTGACCTCTGCAGGGATCCTGTAGTTTATCACTAATCTCACTTGCACTTGGCATTTTCCTGTGCTGCTGCTTCATTGTTCATAGCTGAGTGAGTAATTTGGCTTGGGATGAACAGGAGGAGGGTGCTGCAAGTCCAGCAGCTGCACTTGTTGGCACTGGCTTGTTAAACATCCTCAGTGCAGCCAGCAGCATGCTTGGCACACAGCAGCCAATAATACTTAAACATTGTCGTGAAGAGAATAGGAGGTCATTTGTTTTAAGCCATTTCTTCAAATTGTTCTGCTTCGGATCTCTGTTTCATTTCCAGGAGTTGTGGTCACAAGTATCCTAAGGAAGAATGTGTGTTGTATTTTTATATGTCTTCACGATATATGTATGTCTGATATAGATATCTTTAAAATGTTAGAAGACACTAAAACTGTGACAGCCTCTATTAATGAGTAGGCCTATATAGCAATAGAACAGGAAGAAATTATTCCTCTGGTGCTGTGGAAAGTGTATGAATATACAGTAAAAATTTTTGTGGCTGCATGTGTCAGTCAGTCTTGCCTCAAAGACAAGGAATGCAACACACCAAGACCTAGGAGCAGGGCTGGGGTTTTGTATAAATCAAACATAATTTTTTTTTCCACTGTACTTCATTGCTGAATAAGAATTTTTAATGCCAACAAAATTTTAAAATATAGAGTGGACCTGTAGGAATCTTATTCTATAAACTTTGTGTACTTTCAACTTCATAATAAGTTGGAAAGCTATATTGATTAGTAGAAAAATGTCTGCTTTGAATGTTGGATATTTTTCTTGCATCATTTGTACGTGCCTATCAGTGTAGCTTGTGCAACTTCTTCCTTGTTATATTGGATCTGCATATGAAAAATTATTTGAATGTATTAATTCTGTGCGTGACAAAGACACATACTTTGCTGGATGTGGAGGGGGAGAAAGCAGTACAAAAATTGATTTCTAGCTGAATTGTCAACACCAGTTTAATAACTTTAAAAGAAAAATTCTCAAAGTTGTCAACTATGTTCTGTTATAAACTGACTTTGGGTAGGCTATCTGTAGGGACCAGTTAAAAGTGTTATCCAGTGATGAAATGATGATTAGGGACTGCAGAAACATGCTTCAGTATTCACTGAAAGCAGATTCTCTGTACAAGTAGGGCAGACATACTTCATGCCTGACAAACAGAGCAGCTGCCAGCTGTGGTCACTATAGCATTCATACTGGATGATAAACATTGCTTCGTTAAAAGATGCTGTTGCTTTCCACGTTGTTGCTTTCCATATTGCCAACCAAACAAATTCTTAGCAATGCACAGAAAGATCTTCAGTCTGTAAAGGGTTAATTCGGTGGGAATTGAAGTAGTTTTTTGAGAGTTCTATCATCTTCTCATAAGCCAAGCATTATCTAGAAGCAGTGGGAAAAGGCTGTTTTGCTACTGGCAGGCATTTATAGCACATTCACTGAAGTAGTCCTCAACTGAGTTAATGTAGTGCTGTTTTGAGCTCCCTATCACTTTGCATCTTGCTGTTTCAGTAGGTTCAGTGTTAAGAGTATTTAGGCTGCACAGCTGTCACACATGCAGATGTATTGTGCAAGACAATTCCTCGTGCAGTATTCAAAAGCTATATTAAGTTGTGAGTGTATCACGCTTAAACAAGTGATTGCAAGAGAAAAATAGTTATTTACTAAATGTCTATTAATGTTTGAATGGGTAGAGAATGTGTCAAGGTTTTAAATTTACACAGTTGGGAAATATTTGTCATTCAAAATGCCTAGTGGGATTTTCTTGGTTGGGTTTCTTTCAACTCCATAGTCCCTGTACTTTGTCTGTTAGGTGGTGACTAGGTTGTTGAAATTTTTGCTGATGAAAACACATGAAACTTCAAAAAGACCTCCCAAAGCCAAGAAAACACATTAATTTCAAGTTATTAAAAGATTCAAATGCCTTGTGAGTTGACCTGTGCAGGTGTAAAATTTTTGCATATAACTAGCTCAGTTCTTTTAAAAGTCTGCTGCTTTATTCCAAATTTGGCTGAAATGCACAACTCTGGTATATAGAGTCACTAGTATGTAATGTGAAGAAAAGTTTACCATGATGCTACTTTGTAAGCAAGGCATAGATTTTGCTTCTAAAATGACAGCATCTACCTTTTTTGTTTTGTGAAAATAAAATTAGATCTGAAGAGGAAATAAACTTCATCTGGGGCATCTACTTTGCCTTCCCAGCTGATATGTCTGCACACTACCTTGCATCCATCTCTACACAAACCTGTGCAAATGAAAGTGTTCAATGAGGATTTTGTCATTTATAGTGTTTCTTGCAGACTCCTCTCCTTCTTCCAATTAATGTGAAGTGCCATAGTGAGTTTGTTTATGTCCTCTTAATGCTGAGCATGAATGTTCTGAATTTCCAGCTGTAATGCAAAATACAGATATTGCTGTCTGTGTAGTGGGCAGTGACTGAGACGAGCTGAGAGAGGGTGTAACAGACTCAACTGTAAATCGTGTGGGGTAAACCTGCAAGTCGTTTCAGGGTCTGCTTTGTCTCTTGCTCTCACTGTATTTTTAAAGTTTGCATTCTCATAAGCACTGGGTCTCCGGTAAGTTTGGTTTTTACAGAAACCTCAACATTTTAAAGGTCTTTCTGTCACTCTGTAGAGAGTATTAATAATTAAGAAAGGCATTTCATAAGCTAAAAAACACCAAAGGGACTCTGCTTTGGTGTATTTGGCCATATGTATGAACTTTATTGGATGCCAGAGACTGCCCATGCATTGATCAGAGACTATGTATGGGATCTACCTGTTTCTGAACCGATGAGGAAGTGTCATCTTCCCAAACTTGACATTACTCACCTTTCAAGTACTTGTGAAGTATTGCTAAGCATTTTCTCTGTCTGTTGATGAGTAAACATTACCTGTGACATGAGCCTACAAAGGTTTAAATAGTGAGAATAGCATTGTGCCTAGACAGGAGCAGCTGAAGTGTGTTGAAATGACAACAGGCAGTTTGAAGTCTGTACTCTTTCACTTTTCCATTGTGTTGATAGAGAAGCCACCCTGTGATATGGTCAGACAGCACAGTGCTGGGAAACCTTTTTGATCTTTTATCAGTGAAACTTGAGGGGCATCACTGGAGTCCAGTAAGGTGCTCCAGTGGTGCTTGGGGTTGCTCAGCTCTCTGTCCCACCCGTGTGCTGTGCTGACGGGAAGGTCGCGCTGCTGACACTGCTCCGGTCTTGCTCCAGGAACCACAGGGTGCAGTTCCAAGTTAGAGGGAGAACCAGGAGTGGGGCTTGAGTGTGGGCTCACTGTGTGTTGCTGTAGTGCGTGCTGGTCGATTTTTGTTGTTTAAAAAATACCTTTAACATTGTGACACTTGCAAGTTTGAGAGTAGTATCTAAGTGCTTGCACTGGGAATGTGTTTGGGAGACTCTCCGTGAAAGACGCCCTCTCATACTTGATCATAGGTTTTTTTACAAACCCTTCTTTGAGAAGCTGAGACATTTGAACACAGGTTAAATGTTAATTTTCTCCAGCTCTAATTTTTGATAAATATTCAGGCAGTGCAGCATCGGGGAGCCTTGACTTTTCCTGGTTTCTTGGAAACAAATTTACTATAGATTGGGCTATTCTAGTAAGCTTTTCTCCTTTAGTATGAACCTGCCATACTTTTTAAAATTATAACATTTAAATAACATGATTTTATGCATTCTTATCAACAGTTTCTTGCTTGCTACACAAACCATAATTTAAATCGTAATTTTTCTAGCCTCTGTAATTGACTCTTGTACAAATATTTGTTTTAAAGCCTGCCTGGAATACTGCATACTTCAGTCAAAGTTGTTTATCATGTGATATGAGATTCTCATTTTCTGGAAAGAAAATGCTGAGTCTGGTTTAATATGAACAGCATGATTCATCCTACTACTTATAATTTTGCATGCTAGGTATTTTATTTGCTTGGTGCTTGATGGTTGTTAGATGCAAATTGCTTCAGCAGAAAAATGTTAACTTTTTTCCTCCCTTTGTTACAGCAGAGCTGAAATTTTTCAAGCCAACTATTGTTGACTATACTATTGGCAGTTATCAAGATGATAATCTTTCAGAAATGTTGTTCCAAGAGATTCAAACTTCCTCTTCCTCCCTGCTTACACAAGATGCACTTTTAAAATGAACAAAGAGCATACTTTAGATTTTCCTCTTATGAAATATATTTTGAGGTTTTTAGTAGTAAGAGAGAAAAGTCGGAAGAAGCAAAGGAAGTCCTATTCTCAAAGTGCAATTGCAGTAGCATTGAGCTATTTATCACTGAAATGGGAATGTGTAGGGCTACTTTTTCTTCTGAAGAGGATTCGATAACACACACATTGTTTATAAAAGGGAAGGCCTGCTTGGGTGAGATGGCATTCATTTTCAAATAGGTGGATCTGGTTAATTAATGCTTACCTTTGGATAAGACTCTGAGAGGTATTACAGGGTGTTTCTGAGTTCTAACAGTGCCATAATTAGGGCGAGCACATGTGCTTGGTGTTCTCTGTTATATACTTGATGAGGGCCTGATGCTTGGCATTGTTCAGAGGGCTTTGATTCAAGACTTTTTAAAAAGTGTTGATTGATAGACTTCTGAGCTCTACTGGAGAACTTGCACACTGAATTTCAATAAACAAATATGCCACTTTGGTGGCATATCTAACAAATACAGCACTAAGTAGTTTTCCTGGGATTGGCAAATACATTGCTAATGTCTTGTGACCTCAGATAGCAACATCATAAGGCACCTGCTCTGCACGAGACATCATGTTCTGGATGTGCTACCTACAGGCAAAGATTGCATATATGGCAGAAGGGAAAAGTCTGGTTTTGCTGTCTTGAGCAATTGTATTTCTTGAGTTTCATACCTGGCTGATCTGTACTTTAAATAAAAAGATTTTGAAAGATTTAGGGGTGAGTGTCAAGAGCTGAATGAATCAGCCATGGTTTAAGGTTGGTGTGAGTTTTCTTGTTCTGAACCAAAGTTTTTGCTTACTTTTCATGTGGTTTTATTTTACTGTTTAGTATATTCATTGCCTAAGACAGATACCAGCTAAGAGTTAGTTTCATGTAGGAAGGAGAAAGGTCTAAAAGTGTCTCTGTTTTTGCTCATTGATAATGGAAGTGAAGATGGACCTTTGTCCTTTTTATTTAAACATACTGAATAGGGATATTTTATAGTGTCTTACTATTACAATAGGAGTTTGATTAGGTAAGTATGTCATCTGTTACCATAGTGCTGTTTGAATGTGTTAAACATGGATGTATAAAAACTTGATTTTATTCATGCAACTTAATGTTTGTTAATTTACTATGATGCAAATAGATCTTCTGAATTGCATACATAAGGACAACTGATGTGGCTATCTACCAGATTTATGAAATAACATAATTTTAAATGTCTTTCTTTTATAGGAAAAGCCACAGAGAGAGGTCCATTTCCATTGTACGGCAGAGATACAGGCTTATCAGGCTGTCAAGTAAGTATAGTCTCTACATAGTCATTTTAGAGTGATGATTTCCTTCATGTTATTTCTAATGAGCCACACTAAGAATACTGTGATCATTGTGTAAAAGTCTGTTTTGAATGTACAGGAAGTTTGACTGTTTAAAAAGTATAATTAGCATGTGATTACATCCGGTGTCTGTTGATAAAGAGCTAAACAATTAATATGTTTATAATTCTAAGAAATTAATTTATGTTTATTTTCTCAAAGAGGAATCTTTCTTACATTTTAGTGTAGGTTGACTGTTTGCTTTGAAATTATATTTTCAGGAGTGTCTTTCTTCTGGAGGATAAAATTTAGCATATGAGTTTGACATCTTGGTTTTTAGTCTTTTAACTAGTAGCTTGGGGAGTGTGAATGGGCAGCACCATGTGGCAATGCTTCCCCTATTAAGAAAGAATCATTCTCACAGCCTTTACTACTTCTCTGCAACACAGATGTGGCAAACAAAGACCCATTTGTAGCTGTATGGGCGAGCAGTTCTCCCCAAAAGCAGTCTACCTCTTTACCTTAGAGTTATGGGCTTCACATTATTGCCAGTCTAGACAGTAAAACATTGTATTAGTGTTGTTACTATTGATCAAATAGCTCTGTGTGTGCTCTATTTAAATATAATAACTTAAACATGACATAAGTTTGGAAGCAAATTAATTTCCACGTCACTTTCATTAACTTAATGTTTCATATTGGAAAATGGGTGTATGTTAACTTTGCATGAAATTCCATTCTGCTTTGCAGTAATGAGTGTCACTTATGTTGCTTGGTTTCTCGGTGAGGAAAATACTTTAATATCTATATATTTAGGATTATTTCTATCTAGTACCATTTAATGTTAATTTTTTACATATAGCTATTTTTAACCCATATTTGTTTCTATTAACATCACTTTCGGTTCTGTTTATCCCTTTGATAAGCTTCCTACTATTTCCTCTCCCACAGTTTCTACTTTCCTTAAAATTTTTAGTATGTGGGGAAAATGTTATTGTAGGTAAATCTGGTTTGTTTTTAAATTCAGGATAATAAAAAATGATCATAGTGTTAACTTGCAATTAAATTTTAATTCAATTTAAATTCATGTGATAAGTTACATTTCGTACTTTATTTTGGTCTTCTCAGGTAAATCTGACTGTTTGAAATCATTGAACTTGGATGTGGTGGAATTTCTGAATCTTTTTGGGGTTTTTTTAATGTTTCCGTTAAATGCATGGTAGTGCTTGAAATAGAGTTCTCATTGCAGCTACAGTGTTTGAAAGCTATCATAGTGAAGATCAAAAGTGATCATGAGAGGTCATTAGAACCCAAATGAAAAATTGGCTACATTGTCCCTGGCAGAGGCTTCACATGGTCAGTTCTCAAAAAAGTCTGGATATGGAGGAGACTGTGACCACCCTGGGTTCTGTATTCCACTACTTAAGTGTAATTACTCTTAAAAAGTTTCCCTGAAGCCTTATCTAAACATCGTTGTAATTAAAGTAGCTAACTCCTGTCTTACAGAGAGTGGACATGGAGAAGAATCTATTCTCTTTTAAGTCTGTGGAGGCTAGAAAACCACTAGATGATTAAGATGATAAGGAGTCCTTAGAAGAGATAAGACATAAATGGAGTTAATTTTCACATGGGTGTGTATGTATAGTGTAGGTATATTTTAGTAGCAGATACGTAACAGGGTCGATCTCAGATTGAAATATTAGTAGAAAAGCTTATGCTGTGCTCTGAATGTTCTCCAGTAGGATCACAACCGCAGGGAATTCCAGCATTTTAAACTAGGTCAAGTACCTCACCTAGGGCCTTGCCACTATGTCAAAAAGAAATTTCCTGGTTCTTTCTGACAATACTGTGAATTTTTTGCTGTGTGGTATTTGCCTTTTCCTCTAACAAATATCCAGTCTCTGATCCATGTTAGAATCGTGGTGATCTAAAATTTCCCAACGCCTTTTTATGGTAATACTGGCTAGTTTGTTATTCCTTGCCCTATATTTTTCAGTTTACAGGTTCCATGTACAAAAATGTATTTACTTTTTTAACACATTGCTTCTACCGTCTCTAAATTTGTAAGTGCAATTTTGAATTCCAGGCTTGCACTGCCTTTGTAGATCCTTATGTGTTATTTGCTTTGTGAATTTAGTAAATGTAGTCTTCATTTTTCATCCAAGTCACTAATTAAGAGGTGGAATGATGCCCAAACAGACGCCTGCTAAGTCTCAGTTAATACATTCATCCACTGTTGATCATAAACTCTTAGCTGTTTTTTAATCAGCTTCACTCTGTATTCAGCACTAGTTTTAGTTGTCCTTGGTTCCTTAATTCACCTGTGAAATGTGGAAGTAGTAAAAGCCTTATTAAAACACCTCTTATGCGCTCTGAAAAGTGAATTTTACATAGTTTATTCCAGCTGACTCAGGACCACTTCTTCATTATCTTCTGACATTTGCAGTCCATTTCTTCCAGTATTCTTCAGAAAAAAGGAAATTTAGGTGAGGAATTACAAGCCACTGCTTTTCTTCCTCTCTGAAACCAACCAAAGCCCATTCTTTTTTAGTCTCTGCTCTGACCCATGAGTTCTTCAAAGACAGTGGCTAAAATTTCTGAAATGGCAGGAATGGCAAGAGCCAGTCAGTCTCCTGAATATGTTATTGGGTACAGATGAATTGAAAATACCTAACTTCTCCAAATACTCTCTAACCCATCCTTCTCCTACCCAAGTTCTTTCCATATGTCGCTGGTGTAAAGGGTGTTAATAAGCTGGTATGGGTGTGTGATGAGTTTTAATTTTTACTTCCTGTTAAGTTTACAGAGGGCTGCAATGAAAATTTTCAAGACCACTATAAACTGCAATGTTTCAGACTCTTAGTATAATTCTCACCTTTTACTGAAAATAATCTAAACAGTGATTTGTAGGGGGTGTTGGCTACCTACAGGCTTTATATTTAGGCTGTAGGAGTTGAAGTGTGATTGATTTTCAATGCAGCTTATGAATCTGAGCAACTTAGGTAATGGAATGTGATTCAGCTGTAACATTTAGTCACAAGAACATAAATAGGGCTAATTTACAAATATTTTACCAACAGGAAGTGCAGATTTTCAGGTTTTCTTGCCATCAGGTGTTTTAAGCAAGCTGAAATGGAGCATCCAAAAGCATTTATATTCTAAGTGGATGGGTAAGATGACAAATCAAGGTTTATGCAGAGCTGATTTGGATGAATGTCAAAAATTTTTACATGGAGAAAGAATTGACAGCTTTTAGAAGAAATAATAAGACTATTTTGCCATCAGAATGAAATGCAATGCTACATGAGTTGACACAAAGTCTGTATTTGTGTCTTTGAATTGGGGGGAGGGTGGTGGTTTGTGATTTTTGAGGGGGATTCCACCATTCCTGTTGGTCATGTAATTAGAGATTTGGGAAGGGCATCTTTTCATAAATTATAAATCAGGTAAAGCTTTCAGAAAGCTTCTTGTAGTAAAAAGGATTTTCTTCACGTTTGTGTGATTTAGTACTGAAAACTGTAGCTTATGTAAAAGAAACAAGATTAGACTTCAGATATTGAATACACGACTCCCATTTCCAATATCATCCAAAAGGTACCCAGCTGTCACTGCACATTGGTTTGACAGGTCTGAGCTCAAAGAAAGCCAGGAATCTGCACTATTTTCAGAGTGAAATTGAGATAAATGTGCAGTGCATGTGTAGCTGTTAGACTAATTCCTCTAATTGTTTCTGTGGGTTCTCATGGAAGCTAACTTCATCCCCAGGAGCCGTGAGGGCCCTGGGTAATTGGCGGGGGTGATGCTCCTTTAGCCGAAGAGCGCCTGTTCTCAAGTGCCTGGCACTGTCTCTCCCTGCACTGGCATCACAGGCTCAAGACAGTAAATCGTTGGTGACTATCCCCTTAATGTTCTGTTTTCATTCTAAACAATCATGCATGACAAATAGACATGATGGATTTTTTGACATATGGAGATAGCACATTTATCCTCCCTTCACAATAATTTCAAGTCCGCGCGCTATCCCGCGTGTGAGAAAGGAGGTGGAATCGGGTGCTAAATGTAATGGATGCTAGGCAAGAACTAAAGAGGCAGTCACCACTTTTGATTTAAAGTGTAGCCTTCCTATAAAGAGACGTTTCTTAATTTACTTTATTTTTTCTAACTCATTAATCTCTCTGTTCTACTTGATGATGGGACACTTTAAAAGTTATAAAACCCATTTAGAAAAAACTGCTGATGATAAATCTGTAGAATACATGAATACTGGAAGGAGCTGTGGCTTGAATTTACTAAAAACATTTCACTTAAACTATGTACAATTATATATATAGTACTGTATAAACTACACAGTACTCTATAGTACATGATATATATACATCTTGCATGAAATATATAGTGCTATCTAGAGAGCATATGAAGAATCTATATGATACTGTGTACACCATGTATATTTTATTTAGTGGCAGATGGATTTTTAACTCCTTTTTGCTGCTATTATTATGTAAGTTTTGTGTATATTGGTAATAAATAAGGCTGCTTTTTTTAAAATGAAAAATCCAATAGAAAGCTGGTCCGTCAATATTTCCAGTAATATTGCTTCCCCATTTTCCCTTCAATAGCCATCAACTCTGCTGTTGCTGTGAAGCTAATGTGAGGTGACTCATTTAGCAGCATATTATTGCATCATTGCAGCATGATGTAAGGCACATCAGGCATTATTAAATTAGACTGAATTTTGCCGTATGGCAGTAACATTTTATGCACATTAGCACCATACTTAGTGCTCCTTATGGGAATATACTTCAAGTAAACATATAAAGATATAATTTCAGACAACTTTTCAGAATTTACCAATTTCTCCTTTCTTCACAATTCAATGCAGAACTTTAAAGGTTTACATCTTGTTGTCTGCAAATTTAACAATTTATTAAAAAATGGCAGCATGAAACACAGTATTTATTAGCTGTTACATCATTAATGGACTAAAAAGTTTGTTTTATTCTTGTGCAAAAAAAATTGTTTCTTAACAAACCCTATAAGAACTTTTGAAATAAACCCAAAAAATGCCTTTAGCACCAATTTCTTGGGCAATTTAACAGATGATCACTTTAGCAAAAGAAATGTTTTCAAGTGTATGTTACTTTGCCTTTGCATAGTCAGTAATTTGGCTCTTTAAAATTTAAAGAGACCTTAAAGCGGTTTGAGCAGAACTCAAGCCTAAACAACACTCTTGCAATGTTGGGGCAAGTAATATCTCAGAGCACACTCTCTAATAGCTAAGGAAGTGTAATAAGTACAATTCCAGAAATTTGAGCTGTCTGGGGAGAACATAAAAGCTTGCTCATATTGTGCATAAGCAAAAATGACAACTTGCTTGTGTTGCTGGCAGGGTGATGAGGATTAAAGAAGCAAAAGTGAAAAAAAAATCCATAGCAGGATGTAGATACCAGCTTAATGCATAGAGAAAAATTAGTAGAAGAAGGTAGCACCAACTTAAAAGTATTGTTAATATGTTCATAAACTATGTAATTGTAAGATGTGTATTTGGTGTAATGGAGATTAACCAATTCTAATTTTTTTAGTAAAACACCAAGTAGCATTAAACAGCTGGAAGAATAAACAGACAAAAATGTGAATGTTAGGAGGTAAGAATGTATGAAAATGCATGTGGGAAGCAGAAATGAGATTTACTGACAAAAATGGGAAAGTAGAGAAGAGTATGAAAAATGTAATTGGAAACACGAGTTTTGTGAGAACAAAATCCTTGGAAGTAACAAGAGTGAAAGAAATGAGTGATTGTGAATACTGGGGTATGGTAATGTTTTAGTGGCATCTGGCAGCTGAGACGTTACTTAAAATGTAAGAGTTAGAATGGAGAAAGGTATTTGTAGCACATTGTATTTTAAAAGGTGGTTGTTCTCCTAATGGGCATGAAAGCATCCAAACAAGTCCTTCTCAAGCTGCTGCCTGAGGAGCAGCGTGGCAGTCTCTGCCCTTGCAGTTGTCTCTGCAGTTGCTCTTAGGATGCTTTCCCAGGATTTCTGCTAAACAGTGTCTGTTAAACAACACTCCTCACTGCTGGTGTGTTTGAGGATGCTTTAGATGGATCTTTCCAATGAGGCAGAAAATTACATCATTTTCTGGACCTTTCAGATGTATGAGGCCTTAGAAAGACCACAAGCAGTGGCACCAGTTGCTTCCTTCCTCTCATAGCTTTATAAACAGTATAGAGAACATAATGTCTATTTAAATCCAAGTAATACTGAGTTATGGAAGTATAAAAAATTTTAAGGCTTGTACATGTGTGGGGGTTTTAATACCAATAAAACTTTAAAGCTGAAAAACTGATTTTATTTTGTAAATTTTCTCTTTTTAATCTCCTCTTCTCTGACACTTTTGATATCAGGTGTCTCCCTGAAGCAGATTTTTACAGCTGAGCTATCAATCTCTAAGAAATGCAGCTGCTGAGGGAAAGGCTGACACAATGTTAACTGAAGCAGTGGCTCTGGATTCTGCCAGCTGATACCATCTTAAAAGATTGGGATGGGGGAGAGGGATATATAGTTTAAGGGCAGACGGAATGCCTGAACTTTAGTTTATTTTGCTTCATTTTACTTCTCAAGTAGAATCAAGCAATATTAACTTTCTCTTCATCATGATTTATTAGAAGTGAATTACTTATTGTGCTATTGGGAAAATACCTCCTGTCTCTCAGCAGATAAGGAGTCTGCAGAACCTTTTTAGAAAGTAAAAAATGTATGGGGCACAGGCTAGATTTCTTTTTCCAGCGCTGGAGGTGACCACCTGAAGTTAATCAGGGAAGACATTCCCCCTGGAATGAAGTGGGTAGCAGGTGTTAGGAATTTGTTATAGTTGGAGGAGGGATGCTATTTATAAAGGGGGAGCAGTTCTGTAAGGAATCATTTTGAGTGCCTTACCAGGCAAATGTTTCTTGTCTCTTTCTCACACTATTTACAGTTGGAAAAATTTCTTGCCACCGTTATTTTTTAATTATGTTTGATTGTATTTAAGATTATGAATATCTTGTAAATTAATATATATGCTCTCTTGTATGTTGCTACATAAGGAAGTAAAAATCATGTTACACCATGGAGTGCAGATAAAACCTCTTTGGTGAATTACTATTTGTGTCCAGCTAATCTGACTACCTCGGAGCTGGGTGCTTCTCAATTACAAATTTATGGTATTAGTGGAGGATGGGGAAAATATTAACTCAGTTCTGTACTCCCAGCCATACCTGTCTATCTGGAATGAGCTGGATTGCCCTTTGGATTTTCTTGAAGTGTTTATTCCTTTTGTCTGTAACTACTCTAGTATATTAAGCCCCCATTTACCTTCCCTTCTTAATTCATAGGGAGATGAAGTCCCTTCCCAAACTTCTCATCTGCACAAATAACTGGTGTCAAGAAGAACAGAGGTCCTGAGTTGAATTGAGAAGAGGGAGATGAGTCGTGTAGGCAACCTGTTACTGAGTATTCACTTCCTGGGTTGGGCTGGGAGAGACTATAACTTAGTGATGGAAAGAAGCACAAGATGATTTGTCATTTTGATATCTTGTTCCTGGAACTAAACTGTCCAACTTGCATTAGTTTCAGCTGTGTTGTGGAGTGCTTTTCAAGATACTAGTGCCTCTGATGGCACAGGTTTCTAAAGAGCAGGGAGAGAAGGATGACATCTATTAGGGAGAGGGGATTGTAGCCTAAGATACTTCCTGGGCATGGCTATCCATTTTCTAGCAGCCTAGTATTGAACAGAGCTCTCACTTGATCATATGTGAAAACATATGGGTCTTCCATGTTAAGCCCTAACAATTAACTAGATGCTATATTAATGTACCCTCATCTTGTTGGTAATTTTCTGACTTGGTGCTTAGAGTGAGAGAGATTTTCCTCTTGGTTGTGCGGAGAGGAGATGTACAGCTTCCATATTATACACATGAAACATTCTACTAACGGTCTGAATATTTTCAAATTGTTTTGCTGAAGATGCAGAGGAAGAAACATGCAAGGATAGTTTGAGCTTTATAATATCGTTTATAGTCTGACTTTGGTAAATAAGACTCAGCATAAAATCTTTTACCATAATGATGACTCCTCATGCTTGCACTCATAGAGAAAAGCAGGGAGGCAGGTACCACAGCAATTAAAAAGTAGATGAGTAATCCCTCAGTAGCTTCTCTTCTATATTTTGGAGTTCTCCACAAACCTGCTTTTGTATAATCACAGTAAGGAGGCTGTTCAAATTACTGTTTTCATAATGTAGCAAAAAGATTCAAAGGCAAAGGGAGGGGTGCCTGACCTGTAATCACAATGCTTAGTAATGCCTTCCTAGAATTCAGTCAGCAACGCAAAAATACCTTGCCCGGGGGGATGAACGAAGACAAGCTGAGCCAGCATAACCTCTGGGATTGGACACCAACATCAGCAGGGTGCTGCTTTAGAAGCGTAAAACTGAATTTGTAGTCTTGCCAGTATGCAGTAGCAGTGCAGGGAAGCCAGTATTGCAAAGGAGAAGGAAGGGACTCTTCAGAATACTTGTGTTATTCAAGGACTTTAAAACCATTTAGATGCAGAAATAATTCAAAATGTTTCCTTCCCTTTGTGTTTATTCTTTACTCTTCTCACTGCTAAAAAAACCCCATATATGTAATTCTGAATAAAATCCTTTCTTGTCTCCCTTCCGTCCCTGTGCTCAGTCCCAGTGTATTTACACATGAACAGAATTTGCCACAGTAGCAGACTCTGCTTAGGTACACACAGGAATAAGCAGCTCGTGATGACTGGGAAGTTTTGGTGTAAAAAGAGAATATATTGATAACTTGGTATTCATCACTGTTAACATTAACTGGAAAGACAGTAAAACTAAATGTTATTTTGTTTATGATGTTGCATCACTTCAGTATTTAGTACCCTTGGTAGCTGGTTTTTAATCCAGTGAGCTAGATTAGCCTGATTACACTGGCAGGATGCAGTTGATGGATGACTGTCATTATCTTCTCAAACCTGCATGATACTTTAGGTATAGGAGATGATAATTAAATTTTCAAGAGACTACGTTGAGATTATAAGACCTAAGTATTTTTTTAAAATGAGGAATATGTTTGCAATTATCAACATGTTGTTAGAGGATCCTCTCCTGAGATGTTTTATTAGCAACCCCTGATTTCCTTTAAATTGATCAAGAAAAAAGCTCAAGTTATCATATAACACTTTAGATGTTGTTTTGGTTTTCTAATTCTGATATTTTCCTCCTCCTGAAATGGACCAAAAATGTATCTGATCAAATCTATTGGTAATGGCTTGAAGATGTACAGGTTAGCACAATATATTTAATGAAACCTTGTTTGAGACAAAACACTAGAGAGGATCATAATTAATGCCTCATTTTCTGCCAGTTGCTATTGATTACTCATTCAGAGTCCCTTTGTTCTCAAAATGGTAACACTGTATTTCACATTACTATTTGATGATATTCTCAGGATGAGATTCTTTAACAACATGCTGATAATTGCAAACATATCTCTAAAATTTAAATTTAAAATGAATTTACATCGTATGTCAGTGTTTTTTCCAAATTCAGCTCCTATTTTGGAGTGCATATTCATTAAAGTGTCCAAAGATTGGAGACTCGAGTAAAGTGAAATTCAACACTTTATATCTTAGTTATATTTTTGGCTTAAACTGCGTGATGTGGAACTCAAGTGAATGGTCTTTTGGCAGCCCTAACCTCTGTACTGTACTAGGATTTCAAAGAGCAATTATTTGTCAGCGTTTCAGTGTTGTGCTAGGTTTTTCTTTGGAAACACCGTAACAAAATATGCAACTTTCCTGTGGGATTTTGCAAGTTTGCCAGAGTTTGACTTTCCTGTTTTGTTACATTCTTTTAAACCATCTCATGCAAATTGTCAGGTTAATCTATAAGGCAAGACATGCAATACTGAGACACATTCTATCCATGCTCTAAGTCATCCAAATAGCTCTCTGAGTAGAAAGGACATGCACATGAAACTTGTGCTCTACCCAGGGCAACATTTCAAGTTTACAGTAAGGCAAGGAATGCACTTGCCATCTGCTCTGTGTAATTCTGAGAAATAGAGGGATGCCAAGTGACTTTGTCAGCAACTGTGGCGGGATAATGGAGGGATTTGATTGAGATGAGTGGTGTTGCATTACATTATTTTGTAAAAGTAAAGTATCCAAGCTCCCAATTTTTAACTAAACACTCAAGTCCTTAACCTTTAGACAATTTTTCTGCTTTAAATAGGTACAGCCTGACTACTAGGACTCAAAGCATAAATTTTATGAAAAGGAAGCTAATGCAAAAAAATAGGAAAATTAAAATCTAGTTGAATCTAGTTGACTATTGGGGAGGTTTTCAGGATCTAAGTTTGCAGTTGGTGAGTTGCAGCTCTCATTTCACTGCCAAAGCAGCCTGCCTTATTATGCCAGCATAATGGGCCTGTCATAATCAGTTGCATATAATGGGCTAATGCTTTTATTCTCAACCATATTATTCTTTTGATAGAAAATAATGAATAATGTAAAGGCACACAGTTGTATTTGGATGAAACTATTGCATAGTTTGGCTATGGCTACATTGGGAAAATTTGAGTTCTTAAAGTGCTTGCCAATGTTTACATTTAAGAAAAGAACATGAACAAGATTTAGACCGAGAAGCCCAAGGCCACCTGCCTATAGAAAATACATTTTTAAAAAGGTAAAATTTCCTATAGGTGGGGTGTGTGGAGTGTGTTTGTTAAAACTGTTGTGTATTTTTCAGGGCAGCTTGGCTTTCCTGTCTACAAATAGTCTAAAGGCTAAAGAGCTGCAAGGAATATTACATAAGGACATCTGTAGGCCTTTACTTGTTCACGTGGTTTTTTTAATATCAAAGTAATAAAATCAAAGAAATGTTTACCAACATATTAGAGTTCTGCTGGCTAGTGTCCTAGAAGTTCATTGAAGGCAGAGCAGTGTTTTGGCATCAAATTGTATCTAAAGATTCATAGAGTTGGGCTGGGAAAAAGAAAACTTCCAAATTAGTCAAACCCTTTTTTACTTTTTTGTTTAAATTCTTTGATAGAATCAATTTTAAAACAATTTTAAAATAAATTGACTAAGGAGCTTTTTTTTTTCTAATGTCAGGCATATCATATTGATATAACCATATGTTTGATTGGCTTCTTAGTTTGAATGGAAGCTAACTTTGCCTGCACAAAAGTGTAGCTGCAATGCAAAGTTACTTGTTTTTTGTGACAAAGGTGCATAAATCCACCCCCTATATGTGGATATGATTCTTTTTCCCCCACCTCACCCTTAGACTGCTTAAATAGATGACTCCTGCATTTCATTTTTATGAGAATACTCTTCAGGAAAGTGACCCCTTTAAAGCATTTGTTGAGATAGTGGCCCTTGTGAAAGCCTTTCCTATTTGGGTCAGGCCATACCATTTCCCCTGAGGCTGTCAAAACTGTTTCTTGGTTTCTTTGAAAGGGATAAATCTGAAAAGTAAAGCGGTTGTGTTTACATCTCTTCTCTGTTCTCTTTGGAATCAGGCTTGCTGTGTTCTTGCTTGATTGTAATAAAAGCCTTTCTTTTCTTTTTTTTTTTTTTTTTTTGTTTTTTAGTTGGTTATTGAACATTCCTTCCTTAGGGAAAATATTGCTTTAAATAACTTTCTGTATACCTTGAAGCTGGAAATACGCATTATAAAATCCAAAGAGGCAAACTGCTAAGGGTGATGCCCATTTATTTTACAACAGCAATGCACACAAGGACTCGGACAAGCGTTCGGGAGAATAACCAGTCATTGATTATTCTTTAGTAATTGGATCCGTGCTTGGCAGATGAGGTTCAGAGTGAGCGTGAAGGTTCTCTGTGGAGAATGCCCCTCACTACGTGTGTAAGTGATCTGCCTCTGCGCAGGGACCTCGGGCACTTAGTCAGGAGAAGCTTGATGCTGATAATACAAAGCTTTTTTGCTATCCTCAGTGGTATTTTTGTATTCCTTTCTTTATCAGATGCCCTTAGGAAAGGATCAGTCCTAATCAATATTTTTTCTCAATTGGTTCAAACAGGCAGAAAAATCAATGAGCTGAACTAATGACATCTATTTTTATTTTCTTTTGGAAGACTGAGGAACAATTATAAAATTCTAAACAGATGCTTCATTTGATTGTGGAAATGGTAGAAGAGGGTTGTGGGTTTATGCTTTTTAGATTTTCTAATTATTATTTTTTAAAAAATAAAATAATTCTTATTCAAACATGATATAGATCAGGAAACTTCTTCAGAGTGTGTTTCACAGCTTGAGATTTACTGGGTATATACTATAGTGCTTATACACTAACTTTATGTTGTTGTAGAAGCCAGGCTGCCTTGAAATTTAGGGTCCAGTGAAAATGTCAAGAACTGGAATACTTAACACAAGAGCAAAAGTGGCAAATGTCATGAAGTAAAGGTTGGAGGTTAAGTATGGAAAAGATACACACCCCATGCCTTTTGGATTGACCTTGTAGAAATGAATTGAAGAGTTTTTACTGATTGATTCTTTTTTGTTTGTTTGTTTGTAATTTTTCCCTATCTCCTAATGAGTAGGGTAACAGAGGAACTATGAACCCTCCCACCCCTTTTTTTTGAGGCATCTGTATGGATCCCATTGCATTTCCAAAATCACTGCAGTGATCAGGAGGAGGTGCTGGGGGGTAGCAGGGAGGGCTGTCTTTAATGTGAATGGGCCGTAGTTCCTAATTGTGTTTGACAGCTGCTCTGAGCGAGCAGGGCTGGACTGGCTGACCTCCAGAGGTCCCTGCCAGCCTCAGTGGGTCTGGGATTCTGGGAGTGGGACCGTGCCTCAGCTACTTGAAATGACAACTATCACAATACTTCCTCCCTTCCCCACAGGCTATGTAAAGAAATTTTCCTTCAGTCCTGGGTATTCTTGGTTGAGAAGGTCAAGTGTTGGGCTAAGTGAGAACTGGTTTCATTTCTTCTTTTGGACAGTGGTTTGGAGGAGCCGCTTTTCCCAAAATGTTGCCCAGGTTTCCTCCACAGTGTTCACCACTAGAACTGTAACAAATCTTATCTTTGCTAAATTCAGGTTTATATTGAGTAAGCCAGATATTCTGATGTTCATAATGTTTTCTGCAAAACAGTAAAATCTTAACTATTTGACAAAAGCAAAATTAGAAAATCTTGAAACAGACTGCAAGTAGATTTCCCTTTGCATGTATTTGCTGTATACTTTTGTCACTCCCTATCAGAGTATCTCATTTCAATATGAGTTTCAGATTAACAATTCTGATTCCAAGACTATTGTAAGAATAACAATGAAGAAATTGAGCTAAGGGGAAGCTATTTTTATGCATGAACATTTTAAATAATTTTTGGTCTTCAAACTTTTGTATGAAATAGTTAACATATTTGGGCCCTTTTTCAGTTTATAATGGGGTGATTCTTTCCCATTCTATTCAATTAAAATATAAGATTCTTCGTGCTCAAATTAGTCATCAAACAAGTAAGAAGACAAATTTCAGTGGTGATACAATGCAAAAAAAAGCTTATTTTATATATATATTCTTTATGAAGTCTGCATTTACTGCTCGTCCTTATGCACTGCGAGATAAAAGGCATTTAGTACCTTACTGAGAGCTGTGTGAGTTAACCTCACCTTTCACAACTCATCACACCAGAAGAATCAGCTTGAATGATATAATGTAATCCACAAAATACATTTATTTATGAATGAGGTATTTAGGCCTCAAAAGGAAAGGTGAGGCGAGGCAGGAACAATGAGTGGCCTCTGCACCTAGGCCGGTAGGCTGCTGTATCCTGAGAAGGCAGCAGCACTGGAGTGGTTCCTGCCATAATCCAGCCCACAAGCAGATTTGGTGGCAACCTCGGGAACCCGCAGGGGCACATGGGCTCCTTGTGGAGTAGTTTGAGTGGCTCAGAAGCAGTGAGGCTGAAGGAGAAATCAGGTGGGTTATGGTATTACTCCAGTCAGCAGTTTCTGTCTTAGCATCACCTGACAATGAAATGTCAGTGCAGATGAGTCTAAGCTAAACGCCGCTGTGGTCCTGCCATCCGACAGCCGTGCCTTCACCCTGTTGTAATGGGAAAACTGCACGATGTAATGACCATGTATGAAGAAATCAAAGCGCTTCTGAAGGCTGCTGGTTCCATGGCGACCTTAAAACACTGCCAAACACAAAAAGCAGCGTGTCTTTAGGTGTGGGTAGTGTGGAGTGGGTGCTACTCCGTGAGGAAAGCTGTATCCAACAGCCAGGAGTGGAATGCACTGAAGGCATTTTTGCCACCTGGTACCAAGTGCGTTTTCTGTACAAACAGTTCCATGGCTTTCACTCCAAGTCGGGATTTTCAGACTAAACCAAGACTAAGCATAACATCACCTATGGAAAAACTGTGTTCTTCTAAGTCACCAACATTCATTTCAGTTTTACAGAGGAAATTCAAATAAAGTGAGGTCAAACAATATATAATGCACTTGTTAAGTGTTTAGAATGTTTTTGTATTTACTGCATGAATAGGGAACAAGAAGGGTAAGGTTCAACTACTTTATTAGTTTGAAGTTTTTGAAATGTAATGATTTTTAATGTTCTGTTCATTAATCTACTCTATTATCTCTTTTGTCTGCATTTGATTTTTTTTTTGGACAATTTTATTCCATGTTTTTATGAATGTAATCTAAGTCTTGATTTCTAAGTATGTGCTAAAACTTAATGTCACACTATAAACTCTTAGCAGTTTTTATCAATTATGTTTATAAAGTGTAATAGAAGAGATGTTATATTGTAAACTAAACAAAGGATTATGATTTTTGTTTAAAATTTAAATATGAATTGATTCTTTCAGATGTTTTCAACTGAAATGGTTATGGCTTTACGGAGGCTTACAGCCAAACTCGCTCTGCCTGTCTGAATTACACTTTAGTGCATACTCTGAACACTGATTTTTTGATGTCAACATTTTTTGTGCTCTAAAAACTCTAAAACCTTCACTAAATCCCAGTAAATTCCTATAAATGCCAAGAACAGTATGTGTTGTTAATAGTTTGTTAGCCTGGCGTATTAGCAGCTGAGTTGTTATAGAGCTTAATTTTACTTTTTCTGTATATTTTTGTAGTCTAGTCTGCTTCGGTCAGATATGGGGCTTGGAAGTCCAGGTCAGTTGTCATCCTCTGGAAAACCTGGAACACCCTACTACCCATTTTCTGGCACAAATCAGCGCCGAAGACCACTTCATGACTCATCAGCTCTTGGTAAGGAATTTAAACTTATGTTCATGATGCTTTTCTGCAGACTTCATTATTTTCTTTGACAGTTCATTTAATATATTGGACATTGCTCAGTACTGAGCAGTTGAAATTACACCAAATTGCTATATAAGAGAAAAACTGGAGTTACTAGCGTTTTCTTTGACACACGAGCTTGGATTCAACACTGGTCAGTATGGCTTGCAAAACAAACAAGAAACTCTAATAAAACCCTTAATTGCAAAAGCAATAATGACAGATGGATAGGAGCTGATGACCAGCTGAGTGCCCTTAACCCGTGCCATCATTAACTCCTGGAAATGCCTGACCCTGAGGTCATTACCATTATTTAGTAGGGGAAGGACACAAAGGGGAAACAATTATCCTTTTATATGCTAAAAGTAACTTTATTCAGGGCAATATATAGTTCATTGTAATTGGTTCAACATGCCTTTAAAGATCTTAGCAATTGGAGACTAGTAGCTTATCCTAAAATCGAACTACCTTGCAAAGTATGCAAGCAGGAACTTGCTTTAAAATTGTTATAATCCTGTGACAGTATTCATATTTTATCCTGGGGATAGTTGGAGGTGAATGGGATTTTCGTTCTTGGTCAGAGACAGTGGTAATATTTTATAGCTCTCTAATTCTGTTGAATTGGAGAATCAAGAATGAGCCAGCTGTTCTGTAGTTTCTGCTGTAAGACTATTGCGAATAATTGGGTGTGCAAATTACAAAAAATATTTTTGGTGTAAAAAGAGAAACTGTAACCTTATATTCTAGCTTGCCCTATATTCTAGTTATACAGTTACATAGTCTTATATTCTAGTTACCATATATTTCACTGTTAGTATGATAGGTCATTAGGATTTCTCTGGTTCTGTGTTTGAGTCTTGAATGCCCCTGGTTCTGTGTGGCACTTCTGTTCCATAGTAAAAATCTTGTTTGTTGGAACCATGTAAATCAAACCATACTTTACCCAAAATAGAATTTTCAGGAAATGCAAATTTCTTCTTGAAATAACTTTAATATTAACTGCAAACTTCTTGGGCACTAAAATAGTCCTGAACATGCTTGAAATTGTTTTTTAAATATTTGTTTGTAAAAATATGAGTTTGGAACGTAATGCTACATCAATGCTATAGCAATGAATCATTGAATCATTTGGGTTGGAAAAGCCCTCTAAGACCATTGAGTCCAACCAATAACCTGGCACTGCCCAGTCCACCACTAACCCATGTCCCCAGGTGCCCCATCTACACATCTTTTAAATCCCTTCAGGAATACNTTAAATCCCTTCAGGAATACTGACTCCACCACTTCCTGGGCAGCCTGTTCCGGTGCCCAACAACGCTTTCAGTGACGAAATCTTTCCTAACATCAAATCTAAACCTCCCTGGGTGCAACTTGAGGCCATTTCCTCTTCTCCTAATATATGTGTGTATAAATGTGTTTTAAAATACCTTATTTGTATAACTTTTTACCTTCCTGTCAAGACAACTGCTGTTTAGCTTGGGGTTGTCTGTCTTTATGAAAATTGTTGTAACTATTCGTTGCTCAGAACACGAGAACAATCGCAGCAGTTCCTAACACCCGTCTCAGAAGAGGAACAGTCTTAGGAAGGTTCAGTGAAATTGTTTACAGCCTGAAAGGGTGTTAGAACTTCAACAGAATAGAGCTGGGGTTAAAGATGATGTTTTAGCCCACGTTGAATCTGCTTTAGTGGGAAGCTGCTTGCATGAGTAACCTGCTCTGGGTTTGAGTAGCGGGGGCTGCTGGAGCTTGGCTTTGGGTGCTGGGCACAGCGTGCTCCAGACAGGTGCAGGAAAGTCACTGTGTGCAGCAGTCATTGAGGTGGTCCTGAACAAGATTCCTGTTCCTTGTGCAAACTGTATAAAGTTTGGGAAGTTCCTGATATTGTTAAACAAAACAAATTGAAGTGAATTGTGGTGTTTTCAGAGTATATTTAATTTTCTCTTTGAAAGAGAAGCTCAGAAGGGTATAAATGTGTTCAAACTGGTAACAGCTTGATATTCCTCTTTCTGTCATGGTTGAATCAGGGATTGTAACCTGGGATGTGCCAGGTGGTGGATCCAAATTTATGGAAATGTTTTTCTAGGAATGTCAGGAGGAGGAAGTACACTTCCATCTCAAGTGTTTTTTTCCAATGGCTGGAGAAAGTATGTCTGAATTTTATTGTTTTTCTAACGGACTAGTTAAGTACTACAAACCTGCTGCCTGAAAATTTCAAACAAAGTCAAGTTATGGCCATTTTATTCCCGAGAAGGAGTTGTCTGACCAGGATTATAACAAGCTCTTGTTAAATTTCATACTAAATTGCATTGAAACCAACCAGTGTTCTCTTCCAGGTGACACTCTGAATCCAGTGTAAATATCTCTTCCAGAAGTCCTTTTCTTTTTGAGCGTGCCCTATGGGGAATGATCAGAATAAAGATATCCAGCAGATATTTCACCATATCTCACCTTTATCTTGTCATAGTATCATAAATGTTCTGAATAAAAACAGAAAAATAGGAATTTTGTGTTTTAATTAAAGACTCAGTTAACTGTAGATCTGGTAATCTTGCAATCTCATCTTCAAAACATCAGTTAACTTGTAATTTGCATGCAGAGTTTTCAGATTAATTGTATTAACATCTGATTAAACTGGTACAGATTCTTGGTTTAGGTAGTGAAATTGCTGGGTACTTTTGTGATATTCCTATAACTACTGGAAGAAGGAAGCAGGTATCATAGTTCCAACTTTATTGTTACATGCAAATTTGAGTTGTATTGCCTTTAATACTTAAGGAGAGTAATTAGGTCACTAGATTTGGTGTTTATTTACAACCTTGGTATAGTCTAAAAGCTATACAATTTACATCCTGTTGGTATTTTTAGAGTAGAAATCATACTGTAACACATCAAATTCCTCTTTGATAGTTCTGTCTTTACTCTGAAGTGCAGAAAAAAAAGCATTTCTCTTGCTAATAAGTCCCATTTCCTCCTTGTGTATCTCAAAACATTGCTCTACACCTTAGCAAATGTATAATGTCATAAGTGTACCCCTCAATGTTGCTGTTCTTAGGAATAACTGCTTTCCTTAGGGAAAGAATTGAAAGAAACTATTTGGTAAAGCTTTATTTTAGAGAAGATAGTTGGTATGTTGTATTTTGGTATTGATGTGAAAGACGTCTCATTGACAGAGAATAAAAAAATGCATGGAATTGGAAAATAAGAAATTCATACGGAAAGAAAAAACTGTAAAGTGTAGCTATTTATTCTTTTTCATCTATAATGTAGATGCTTGATGAAGTGTTATTTTTCTGTGTACAGATCCTCTACAGACAAAGAAAGTAAGAAAGGTGCCCCCTGGTTTGCCTTCTTCTGTAAGTACTACATTTTGTACTTAGAGTGAAAAAATCGGGCTCACATTGCATTCTCTTTACCTGCCCTACATACAAATTACTTAACTTTGGCACTGGGAGGGCTGTCTGCTGGACACGAGCAGCTAGGCTAGGTAATTGGGAGTGGTTCTGCAGGACTAAATACACATTTGATGTGGAATTTTTAGATTTCATAGCAGTGATTTGTAGCTTGCTCATATGCTCCTACCCACTTGTCCCTGTCATTCGAATTCCTCTCTTGGGAAGAGAGCTGGGCCAGGAGCTGTCAAAGAAGATCTCCTGTACAGGTCTTTTGATGTTTAATTAGTCATTATGTTGCTGAACAGGAGGACAGACAGAGATTAATAGCTGAGAATCTTAGAAATTTACATTTGTAATAATCCCAGTGGAGCTGAAGACATTAAGATTCGGAGGACATGTACAGCTCAGCTTGCCTCAGTAGGACTGAGGTTATTAATATGCATAAATCACCGAGTCAGATGTTCATTGTGAAGCCCTGGTGGATTTTAAAGCCTTCATTAAGCCTTTCCTAACTTCAGCCTAGCATCAGGAAAGCTTTCAAGCAACTAGTTTGTTGATCCCTCTTTGCTTGAAAATTTATCCTTCGAGAATAAAGGGCTTTGATAAAAAAGGTTGGAAGGGTTTTGGTGGAAAAATCATTAATGGCTGTGATAATCTAATGCTATAGGGGTGTTTTGTGGTATTAAATATGCTTTATTCTTAAAAGGAAGAAAATTGTTTGTAAATGAATCTGCATTTAAAAATCCACGTGAAGTGAAAAATCCCCAGTGAAGTGAAGGACAGAATTATTTTTTCCCCTGCTCAGAACAAACAGGAGGGGAGGGGGAAGCTCCGCTGCCTTGCGGGATACATCTCTTTGTTGTGTAAATGGATGTTGGGCTTTTATTTGGCAGTACTTAACACATGGGCGCAGGTGCACTTGGATGAGTCATAACTCAAAGCCGGATAGGCTGAATAGAACACACTGCACAGGCAACAGTAATATAGTGGGAGCAAAATGGGTCTGATCTTTTTATTTTGTATTGAGTCTGAAGTACGGATGGTGTCTTCTAGTCCATGCATCTCCCCTGTTCTCTCCTCCCTCTCTTTCCCTTCTCCCTCCCCCTGCTCACGATGATACAGACAGAAACCGGGATCTGAAATCCTATTTTAACAGTACTTCCAGATGGAGCTGAGATAGTGTGGATAGCCTGGGGCAGCTGTGCTCTGAACCTGCAGCCTACCTGGAAGCCAGGATTGCAGCTGCAGGCACTCTTAAAAGCTTTTGCTTGCATAAGCACTTGGGCCCCACTAGAGGCTGAATAGCTGCTTGATAAACAAAATGAACACAATGCCTCAAATCATTATTCCCGAGGCCAGGAATATTCTTCTTTCCTCCCCTCCCTTTTTTTTCCCCTTCAGCAGCAGCTAAAAATAGTTTGGCAATTTACATTTTAACAGTTTCGTGTTATGTAGGGTGGCTTTACAGTCTAGCAGATGATTTCTGCTAGATTAACAAAAATATATTTAAAATGTCAGAGAAGCTAAAACACATAGCAGTGCAATTTTCATGTAATTTATTACTGTAATTCTAGGCAGTAATAAAGCTTACGCTACATGTTTAATATTTAGTAGCATCACCCAGGTAAAGAGATCGTTTTGGAGAATGAAAGATTTCTCTCATTTCTCTTACCAGGGTTTAATTTTAACAAGCAGTATTTTTCATTTAATTCTTCTTCTGTAAGAGTGGAGACAGTAAAATGCTGATAGATTTTATTTGTATTAACATTGTACCAATCTGTGCAATTAAGTGCAGTTACTGTGAATAATCAATGATTGTGATGCTGCACATTTTAAGCACTGTTTCTCTGTATTTCAGTGCTTTCACTGCTGAATAGAGCCTTGAAGTAAAATAGCACTTTACAAAAAAAAAAAAAACCAAAATAATATGAGATACTATGTGTTTGGAAGATGACACAAAACTAAATTTCACAGCACATCATAAGAAATTTAAATTGAGTAGATACTTATGTAAGTGTAGTCTTTATTTTAAATATACCTTTGTAAGAAGTTGGAATATATTGTGGGAAAGATAAGAGTTGCTTTAGCTAGTAGATAGTGCAGAGAAATTTAATTACAATATGAAAAGTCAGAGGAAAGATGATAATTTTATTTTACAAATCTGTATTTTTTAATTTTTCAGTTTCTGAAGTACTGGTTTCTGCAATGTTTTTGTTAGTATAGGGCTACCATGTCAACGGATACTCAGCAGTAATTTAATTTCCTAGATAACCGTAATTTAATAACAGTCTTTTAAGAAATAATGATTTTTAAAAAGCCAAACAAGCCTTCCTCCAGTTTATTTCTTTTTCTCTTGGTTTTGTATGGTACTTTCTCATATTTCTTGTTTTGAGGTTTATCTTTTCTCATGTGCTCTTACCAGGGCCTAAAGTAAAAACAGTTACAGGAAAAAGTGCTGGTGAATTGTTAAGCTTCTTTCTGGAATGCAACTCAATCCAACTTTGTCCTTTTAATGTAAAAATTAAATATTCCAGGCAAATGTATTTTTAAGTTTTTGTGTTACAAGTTGCTAAGTGGTGACTCCTTGCCCAAAACATTTTGAATGTTGACATGCAAGCGTTTATGTTAAACTACAACCACTAAATTTAAAGTGCTCTGAGGAGAATAGAAACTAAAAAATCTGTGGTTTGTTTTTTTTCAAGCCAGGTTTGAGTGAACAGCTAGGTTATGATATGCTGTTCATATTATAGTGCGGGGAATACTGTTCAGTATGTTACATCCTCTTCAGAGTTCAAAACTGTTGTATTTCTGAGAACTTGTCAGATGGTGAGAGTTACCTTAACTAAGCCAGACACTAATAACATCATGTGACTTGAAACCAGTTGTAACTACTTGGCCAGGAAGAGCAGAGTTCCAGGGTTTCTGGAGAGCTGCTCAGTCTGCAGAAGGAGAAGACAGACAAGAGAGGCTCACTCAGAATTGCCCAGGGAGAATGTCATCCAAAAACGGATGGACTGTGAGCAGAAATGCACTATTTACATGGGGAGTCAGAAAATATTTCAAACTAACATTTATTATTAGTACCATAAACAGTGGCTATCATGAGATCATAATTCTAAGAATAGTGTGAATATCTATCATCATTCTTTTGCTATTTAATTAGTGTCATATCAGAGAAATAACTGGAATACATTGTATCTGTTGATTTTTGTTACGGAAAATTAGCTGTGACATACAGACACAAATGTCTGCTGTTTTCTGAGTAGTTTCTAAAAAAGTATTTTGAGTATTTTAGACTTTCCATAGTACTTGAGATGATCAGTTAATATTAAGCTTTAAATGGCACTTATTTAATATGAGATAGTCAAATTAATATTTTCTGATACCAGTGATTTCTTTCTAAATTCAAACTCATGTTTTTAACACATTTAAGACAATTTGTAGTTTCATTATAGGGGTTCCTCATATATCACCCTGTACAGTATGTGTATAATCCATGGATGCTAATTTATTGCAAGAACTATTAATGATGAAAAGATATAGCAAACTTGGTTTGCATGCATAGAGCTACATCCCATTTAAGGCACTTTTCTTTCTGGTTTCCTGCTAGTCTTTTAAGACTGAACTGCTAGAGATGTTTCAAAACATGTCACATAAAGATTTCAGTGGTACCAGAAGAAAAATAATAGATGTTACTCCCTTCTGTACTCTCTCCTTTCTCCACCCCTCCCAAAAGGGTGAAAGGAGGTTATTTGGAGTGGTAGAGTGGGAAGTATTTTCTGAATGATTATCTGAAACTCAATTTTTGAGAGACTAATGTTTATATTGTATTAGAAATAATACAACATTCACCACACTGAGTGGACTTTCTTTAGAGAGTTATTCTCAATATTAGCAATTTCAATGTATTGAACTAGCCTCATGTAAAGCAACACCACTGGAATATTTTTATGAAGTCTATGGCTCTGAATCAAAACTTCGGAGCATCCTGGGTAGATACTTTGTGTGATGTTGAATTGCCTGTGATGCTGTGTTTAACTGACTTTATAGTGAGACTACTTTTTGGTAGGTTTTTTTTCCCATGTCCACAAATCGTTCCCAAATGTAAAAAGCAGGATTTAGTTTGTTCAGATCTGTTCTGAATTGCCTTGCACTGTCAAGTGATACATTCAACTGTCACTTGTCTTTAATATCTAGAGCTCTCAAAGACAGCAGTGACTCTCCTGACCCCTCTCCTCTGCTGCTATGCTGTGTTTTAGAAGGCAATTTTAAATAAAAGAACTGAGTAAATAAATCTTTATGGATAAGGCAAAAGAGAACTTGGGGTTTCTTCCTTATGACTCAGTCTTCCATCTTCCTCTGCTTTATGCTCATTCTTTGGTCGCTTGATTCAAAGGATAACGTTTTTAGGGACTTGCTAAATACTACTTTTTAAGCACCGTGTTAATCTATGAACCTGAACGAAATGCAAATGTATAAGATATCCAACCCCTAAGCTATGTTATAAACCAAGTAAAAGTGTTTGAGATTTTATGTTTAATAAGAAAAAGTCTGATTTTCTGGTTAGTTTATTGTAGGAGTTTTTTTCAACATGGCCTTTATTTGAGTCTATCTGAAAACTGCAGTAGCCTCAGATTATAGCATCCCACCTGCTCTTTGCTACGTGAGAACATTTAGCTGTGATTAAACAAGTAAGCAGTCCTTTGCAAAGTCCTGCTGTGAGAGTTCAGCTTGAATTCTCACTGAATTAGGGTGAAGGTACTTGAGTAACCTTCTCTTAATAGATTTTTTTTAAATTGCAGTCAGATAATTTTTCCAAACTAACTGCCAAAATATCTGACTGTGGTGAGCTGTGGTGAGGTTGCTTAATTGAGAGATCGTCTCTGAAAATCCTGAATATACATACTTCTGTGGTGGATATATAATGATGTCAAATCATTTCTCGGTTTGGATTTACTGGAGATACCTTATTTTTGAAGTTTTCACAACATATCAAAATGAGTGTATTAGATGCTCTTACATTAGAGTGTAGATTTGCATAAAGGAACCTTAAATTTTGTGCACAGTTAGAAAAACTGTAATCTAAAAAAATTTTTTTAAAAAGACTGAATTGCAGCTCATGTTATTTAGGGAGAAGTTATATGGAATTTCTGCAACTTCTGCGAAACCTCAGAGATGAATGTGTTCATTACCACAAATTAGTGTGGTATTTTATAACAATAGATAAGGATACAAGCTTTTTTTGAAGACTAAGTCTTGATATCTTTAGCTTGATGATACTTGTGGCTTTGGTGGGAAGACTTTTATAATGCTTGAAATCAGCTAGGAAAGTAGTGAGGAATGTTGTGTTGCTGGACGTTCATGGGCTGATGAAATGAGTGGTTTCCCTTTGGTTGCTTGCTCAGCCCAAATGTGGGGCAGGTTGCTTTGCCTGTGAGCTGACCATTTGTCATAAATGGGCCATACAAAAACAAAACAAATGCCTTTTCAAAAGAATTATACTGAAATTAAAGCATTGCATAATCTTTAAATGAAAGTTCAGATGTAGATGTGTCTTTACACAAAGAAGCAAAGAAAATGAATTAAATTACCTCCTATTTTAGTGCCACAGTTTCTTTTAATGTCAGACCTTATAAAGAAAGTGAGTTATTCAGTCTTGGAGATTTAGGTATGGGATTTCATTTCATTTGTACTGCTAGCTAGGATTAGTTGTTAGTGTTCTTTCTTTCTGTAAGATAGTAGCAGGCAGATTCCTAACTGTAGATGACAGAAGGATTGCCCGTTTGGCTTTTGAGAGCTCTCGGCTTCATTTGCAGAGCGATTTTGCCAAGCAGCAAGTTGGAGTACAGAAGAAGGGGAGGGATGCAAGGAGATATATGCCGAGGCACAGTTAGCTTTCTGCGTTTTGACTTGCCATCTTCCAAAGCTTCTCTGACACGGAATCATTTAATAAATCTTGGAAGTGCCTGCGAGTGTTGGCTCGGGCCGGGCCCAGGTTGTGCCTCTGGAGCCCCCTGCAGGCCGACGGCACAAGTGCAGGTTCCCCAGCCGCGGGTGCGGTGCGGAGAACGTGGAAAACACGGAATGGGGATGGGAAATCCCAGCTCCTGGGGCTGGGGCTGCACCGGCAGAGGGACCCCGCAGGCACTGCTCAGTTGTTCACAGAAATTTCCTTGGCCATGTTGAGTTGATGTGAAGAGATCCGTAATTCACGTAGTCTTTTGCGAGTTTTACTAACAGTCTTGCTAATTCATTTCAGGTCTTAAAATGCTTTTAAGGTCTGTACATGTTTCTAGACTGGAAGGTTTTAAAGACTTTTTGTGATGATGATTATCTGGCTTCTGACAGGATAATTTATTACCTCTAGGTAATAAACATGTTTGTTTACTTTTTAATGCAGATATGGGTAGTTAAGACTGACATACAGAGGCTTTAAAACCATAAGAGCTTTTTATTTTCAGCAAAATAATAGAACTTTATGAACTTGAGCAATATCCTATCACAGTTGTATCTGAACTATTTTGAAACAAATATTAAAATTTCCTCAAATAAATTATTTTATGAATGATTCTGAATAATGGGATATACAGCACTTCTTTGCTCATTCTTTCCATTCTAAGAAAATACTTGTGTAGCAACTTAAATATCTCATATAACATTGGATAAATTCAATTTTAAAATGGAATAAATTCAATATTATTTGTAAAACTACTGAAACAAAGGTCCTAGATGCAGTTTCCTATTTAAAAAATAATATTTTTTTTTACCCATACCTGCCATAGGTAACTGGAGTTTTTTGCAGCAAAAAAAGAGCCCCAACGTTGTAACGTTGCAAGGTAAAACTAGTGGGTAGCAGTTAATACCAATCTCTTTAGTATTTGCTGTCTGTTCTCTATCCTTTCAAATTCTTCCTTTTTCCCTGGTTATAGTAACATGGATGTTAAATGTGCAGTAAAGACAAACCCCTTGAAAAGGTAAACAACCAAACTATTTTAGCTCTTGCATAGGTGAGTAAATTAATTTGCTTAAAACATCTTCCTTTGGATATTGGCAGGGGGGGAATGCCTATAAAATTTAGTCTAATAGGTTATTTTAAATTGCCTTCCATACTCCATCTCTGCTGAACAGCATACTTAGTGGTTGGTTAACACAGAAGGCTATCCTTCCAGGATTTTAAAATAAATTAACATTTATTTAGCTGATGAATTACATAGAGGACAGTATAATAAGCATTGTGTTTTCCCCTGAAAATAGTCAGGCATATGTTTCTTATGGCTTGAAATCTTGTCTGTTCTGACAGCCACATTATAGGTCCTGTTCAATGCATCCTTTAGCAATGGTTCTAACTCTGGCTTTGCTGTAATTAATAATCATAAATGTTTGACTTTAAAATAAGTTATATTTGGAGTCATAAGATGTGTAGAATTTTTTTTCCCTGAATTGTTGCCAGACAAGCAGCTCAAAATTATTATGTATACTTCAGTTAGCAACAGGTTGCTCTGTATCAGTTCGAGTCTGTCTCTCCTGTTCAGGTTCCAGTTTTCTTAGAACTGGTAAGAACTTTATCTCTTGTGAAACTTCTGTTCCTCTCTCAAACGTGGTTGAGATTGATAAGGAGTTCCAACCTTGGACAGTGTGAGGAGGAAAGGAGAGGCTTCTAGGTCAGTTGCCTTTGTCTCATTTCCAGAGGTAGAAGGTTAGTCTAGCCCCTAAGAAATTGCTGGAAATTGGTAAGAACAAAAGATCTGTTTTCTCCATCAAAACCAGCTTGGGCTCTCACCATGTTACTGAAGCCAACTCACCGTAAGGAGATACTCGATACTTGGGTTTACACATCAGAGTTGATTTGGTTGGTGAAAAAGGAGCTTCAGTTTCTAGTTGTGCGCAATTTTAAAAGATTGGGTGCATTTTGTGTTAGAATAGACACATTTAAAATCACAAAACTGTGATTAAAAGCATTAACCATTTTAAAGCATTTTGAAATTTCAGTTTTGTGGAATATGTTTGACTAGAGGATGGCTGTTGTCTGTTGAGAGAGTTACATAACTGTCTTTCATATGATATAGCATTCAGTGATCTGTAGAAATTATGTTTATTTTTTATAAATTCAAATAATGAATTACATATGCTCTATTGTGTATTCGCTTTGTGGCTCTGACAAGTTGAACAAAAATGTATTTCACATAAAAGTTTGTTTTCAGGGAGACCATGTGGTTCATTCACAAAATCTCTTAGTGTTAAAATCATCTTTGAAAATATTCTCTTACAGGTAGCTTCGTTTATTTTTAGGTCAGTATTTTACTCTGCATCAGCTTTCATAACCTCTTTGCATACTTTAGGAACAGGCAGTTTATTGTTTTTGACACACACTACAGGGTCATGAGTGGAAACAATTCAGGCTACAAAGTGCATGTCAGTTCAGTGCTCCTCTGCTGACGGCATGTCTGTCTGAAATCAAGTTTAAAAAATTGGCCCTGTCTCCAGCTGACTTGTTTTGTCAGGCTGAGTCATAAGATTAACCCTTGACTTGTCACCAAGGAAAAATGGAGTAAACAACTGTACCCTGTACAGTATCGCTGATCCAGCTATGATTCATTTCACTGTAACATGATTCTCTTAAGAAAACAAATTTCAGAGCAGCTGTTGCTTGGCTTAAATGAGGATTAGAAAAATTGCAACCACAAAACAAAAACTTGCTTTGGACTTCAGGAGCTTTTGGAATAGTTATCTGGTAGTAGTTCCTGCAAATACAGAGTTATTGGTAACAGCATTGCATTTTTTGGAGCAGTCTTCCAAATTCTTCCATTTCAGGTTATTTTTCATCTATTCTGGTGAAAGGAAACTTCTGTGGGTTAAAGTTTCATCTGCTCAATGGAATTATGGTATGGTCTTGTAAGGTGAATCAATGTAGCAAATGTCCTATGAGAAACAATATTTTCATGCAGTAAATGTATAGCAGACACAGTGATAGCTTTCAAGTATTGGACAAGATTTGATTCCCAATGATGTAACTGAGGGTAGAACAAATAATTTCCTTTTCAGTAAAATGCAGTTGTTATCCTTTTGATTTGTGGGGAAGTAACTCAGGAGCAAATTCATTTAGTGACTCATTATGGAGGGACCAGTTTGTCTACAAACAGACGTTTGCAGTGGCGTTCCTCGCTTTTATTGATTATGTTGCTTTTGTCTTACCCATGTGCTGGTGAACAAGGTTAATTATTTACTTCTACTGATAAATGCTAATAGTGTTCGTAAACATTGCTAGTTAATATTACCTATATATTTTCGTTACATTGCTCTGTACAAGTGTTGGGCATATAGCTGTATGCAGAGAAGCCTCCCACCAATGCTACACAGTCAAGTTAGGTTTTTCTGCTTGATGTTTTAACATTTTTCTGATTCCTTGTATACAGGTGGATAATGGTTGTTATTTGAGAGGGGGCTTGATCATGCTCTTCATCTCTAATACAGCTCTTTTGAAAATTGGGCGTGTGTGCATGGAGGTGCAGTAGCAATTACAACTATTTTGATGATAGTCTTTACTTCAAAGAACTGAATCCAGTTATCCTGGAAGTATTTTTAATGATTTAAAAGTTTGCATGCTAATTTTTTTTTTTTTATGGTTCTCTTACTACTTCAAGCTTCCCTGTAAGCTGAAAGCACTTTTTCCAGTGTTTAGGGTTTTTTCTAAGTTGTACATTAGTCTGAAGTAGTGATTTTAATCTAGTGCACTATCAGAAGTAGCACATGCAAAGATCTTCGGATCTTTTAGCATGTCTCATCTGTAGAGTCCTGAACATTAGTGAGAAGCTTTAAGGAATGGCATTGTTAGTTGCAAATCAAAGCTTCTTACGGACTCTCTGGGGACTGAAATGGGTCTTTGTGGTCCCTGGGGAAGAAGGGAGCCGCCAGTCACTCTGCAGGCCTGGCAATTTAATAGTCTGAAGTATAGTGATGTTCTTTTTTGCAGCTGCTGCTGCTACGGCTTTTGTATTGGAGGAGAGTTTGGTTCAGATATCATTAGCTTTGCTGCATAGTTAAGTAGTTCTGGATGCGTAGTTTGACTTGCAGTAAAAATGCAAGTGTTCTTCAGCAGATGGAAACTTCAGGATGTATTTGCCAGCATACTCTGAGCACGGTAGTCTCCTAATTGACTGGAAGAGTTCACTGAAAAAGCATTTGTTGCTGGAGATGTAAATATTTTTTGTCAGCATGTGTATATTCTGTATATTTATAGACACTACAGTAGTTATGTCCTAAGGTAATGGACATGATACAGAGACTTTTATCTGATCATAGTATTTGATTGCAGTAAGTTTATCACCCTTGTGGATCTTTTTAGTTCAGAAGGTTTCACTGACACACAAGGTGCTTGGCAGAATGAATCAAACTTCTGCAACTTGCTTTCTTCCCCTGTAAATGGCTGAATTGAACTTTACCCATTTTTCTTCCTTATCCTGAAATATTTTCCTGCTTTTGTTAGGAGGAAGGCAGGGAGAATTCACAGCATTGGCAGTCCACACAACTAGAGGTGGAGAAACGTTGTTGTGTGTTAACCTTTTTTTTCCTGGTTTGGATTCAGTATCTGACTTATCAGAAGCTCAGTTAATAACCAGTTGCGTTCACTTCTAGAAAATAAAAAAATGTATGACTCCTTAAGAGTTAATGTTATGTAGTGCCACTGTTCAGTGAAGAAGGCAAAAAGAACTACCAGGCATTGATAATGTACAAATATTGAGGGATCTTTGTGCTGGAAGTCTGTTTGCTGTATTGAATAATTGTTCCAAGGTTGTTGGGGTCCCTTCCCCTTCTCTGCCCTTTCTTGTATGGGCACATGTCCTTGCTTTATTCATACAAAGATGTATTACACAATATAAAGGGAGCCTCTGCTTGTGTTTCCAAGAGAATCTTTCCTAATACTTAGTATACCCCACCTTAAAGATGGATTTTGGATGATTCCATAAAGTGAAACTATTTATATGATTTTTTTTTTTTTTTTTTTTTTTTTAAGCCAAGCACCTTGTGTAGGTGTTGTCTGTGTCAGGATCACTCCATGCCCCAGGCTGCCCTGCTCGAAGGGACCCGGGAGCCCTGGGTGCTCGGGCTCTCCCATGGGACTCGCTCCCAGCAGCTCCCCGCGCCTTTGGGAAGCGTCTGCCAAAGTTGGAAGCAACTTTAGGCAGAGCCAGATGGCCGTGTGGCTGGAGCTGCATCGAGCAGCGTCTGCACGGCCACAAGTGCTCTAATTTAATTAAAACAAAAAGCAGACGATTATCTCAAGGCTCAGGACGTGCCCATGTGCGGGTTCCCTGCGGCTCCCGGCGCGGTGGGCTGCGTGTGCCGAGCCCTCGGAGCCCGCGGGCCCGTGCGCGCCTCCTCCCGGAACCGGGGCCGGGGCGCGGAGCGGGGGCTGGCGCGCCCCCCGCCCGCCCAACCCCCGCGCCGGCCGGAGATGGTTCAGTCCTGCTTTGCATAAGCCGCCTTTGAGCGCTCCATGTGCGCGGCGGCGGGTGGATGCCGTGGGGAGCGGGAGGCGGCGCGCTGAGCCCGGCCCGCGCCAGCCGCGCCATGTACTGCGCCTACCCCGTGCCCGGCGTGGGCAGCAGCTCCCTCATGTACTACTACAACGGCAAGACGGTGAGGGGCCGCCTTTGTCCGGGGCCGCCGGGCCGGGCACACGCAAGTTCTCCGCGCTGGGGCCCCGCCAGCCCGGCTGCGCTGGGGCGGGAGCTCCCCGGGGGCGCACGGCGGGACGGGGCTGTGAGGGGACCGGGCTGTGAGGGGACCGGGCTGGGGCTCGGGGGCTGCTTTGTGTGACGGGGGACGGGCGGCTGTGCGAGAACCGCCGAGCCCGGCGAAGTTTGTGTTCCTGCGTGCCCGCGGCTTTTCTTTGGGGTTTGTAGGTTTGGCTTGGGTCGTTTTGGGTTTGTTTCTAACCAGTCCCCTCCTCAAGGGCTGCCCTGTGCAGCGCTCCGCAGCCCCCCGGCCCCGG